>JALPQI010009090.1:0-45627 GCA_025490895.1 Thaumatotibia leucotreta
AAATACACTATCTACGATATTTAAGGTACTTCCCCTTCATGTCCTATAACTTTGGGACGACCTGTATACCTTTCTTTAGTCTAAATCTTATTACATTATTGTTTTTTATTGGTTTAAAAATAATTATATTTAATATTGTATTATTGACGATTGAATTATTTTCGCCATGAAAGGAGAAATTAAAGAATTTAGCAGTTAACTTAGCTCGCATTATAATCAATTAATGAATAATAATTGTATCCTGTGTATATTGTATGTACAAATTTTTTTTTTTATTTCAGTGACAATATTAATGCAAATTCTTTGGATTTGGCTTCTGATGAAGCTTTGGTCCTACGGATGATGGTGTAAATGTACTAATCAAGAGTTGTAACTTCAAATATAACATGTTTTTTATTAGAAGCATTTTCTTATTATCGCTTTTCGTACACAATTACAATAAATATGGGGTAAAACTGAAATATCACTATAACTAATACGTGTATCTATTTTAGTGCTGGAATTAATAAGTAAACTGATGTTTATTGATTAAACGTATGTATCTACGTACCAATTTGTTATACCTATTAAAATTTACTTCAATTGAGCGAGGTACTTCTTTTGTTTGACATTGAATCGCAAAAGTGCTGTATTTATCTTGGAAAAATAATGAGAGAAACATTTGACTAATTATAACCATTTCTTATTCATAAATTTTAAAAGAGTAGTACCAAAAAAAAAACTAAATTTTATATGAATAAATCGTGTCATTTTAGTTAGGGTATTTTAAGTTACTTTCCTTGGCGCTTTTTCTCGCTGCTAAAATGTCACAGAACAGCATCTTCCGAACCACATCAAAATCAACTTTTCCATAAAAGACTCTTAAAATGTATTACAAAAACATGTTTCTTACAAAAATATACAAGGAAATGTATCTATATAATATGAATTTCGTAAATTATTGGCAACTGAATAACCACAGTACAGTCGGTCAGGGTGCTAAAAATAATTATGCACTCTAAATCCATGATAATTTCTCAATAAATAAAAAAAAAATCCACGAGTATGATCGCTTCGACATATCTGGTGGCGACTGGGCAAATGATTTCGAAAAAGTAATGTACCTACTATCAATCAGTATGACATTGCTACGAGTAAGTAGGTATACTGTAATTTTAAGCCTGGAATCGACATATTTATCTGACAGGTGCAACATAACTCAAACTGTTTAGTTTTTTTTTTCTACATACTATATAAGTTGTTGGTTCTTTTTACCAATTGCTGATTGCTTGTTATGTTTATCGTGACATAGTTCAAGGTGTCAAAGATAAAAAATTTAACCAAGATTATGAAGCACTTCAAGGGAGGTAATCTGCACAACCAGGTATATAAGCGACGGAAATCTCGATACGAGACAGTCTGTGGTCCAGTTCGTTTGAATTAGTTGAAAATGAAGGCAGTATTTTTGCTACCGCTTCTGGTAGCTCTTTGCGCCAGCAATGCTATTGAAAGGAAAAATGAACCAGAACAAGAGTGGTGGCAGAAAACTATTTTCTACCAAATCTATCCTCGATCCTTTGCTGACAGTGATGGTGATGGCATCGGTGATCTAAACGGTATGATTAGTAATTGAATGTACTAAGTATTTGAATGCAATATTTATTTTGCTTATAAAATTCACATAATATTTTTTGAAAGGTATCACTTCAAAACTGGAATACATTAAAGAACTAGGTGTTGGAGCAATTTGGTTATCACCTATGTTCCAGTCGCCAATGTACGACTTTGGATACGATATCTCCGATTTTTATGCTGTTCACGATGAATATGGAACCATGGATGATTTTGAAGCCCTTACTGCAAGGGCTGAAGAACTAGGTATGTGTTATTAATCAAATCTTAGTTCATGTTTTGCGAATCCTGAAAATTAATAACCTTTTACCTGTCTTTAGGAATCGACGTTGTATTAGATCTTGTGCCTAACCACACATCTAATGAGAGTGTATGGTTCCAAAAAGCTCTAGAGGGCGATGAAAAGTACTACAACTACTATGTCTGGGAAGACGGTGTCATTGATGAGAATGGAAATATGCAGCCACCAAAAAACTGGGTAAGCAAAAAATCTTGGCCACAAACAACATTACATTACTGCACGAAGGGAAACCTAACTTGGCAAGGAAGTAATAAAAATGAAACAAAAATGAAGATTAATTTCATTGCTGATCAAGTATTGTGCTTTTCTCAAACTTGCAATGAAATAAAAAATCGTAAGTGAATTATACAAAACACAAACAAGTCAAAGAAATGCATTTACAATATAAAAAATAACACGTTTTTTTTTTAACTGAGTTATTTCTTTATCCGGTGACATTGGCTTTAGTTCTATGCTTTTTTTACGGCGAAATGTTAAAATGTTCTGTAATCTTGCAAGCTACTTCTGGTATTTTACTTTTTAAACCAGGTTACTTCCATTACTTTCATGCAAAGTAGTTATGAAATATCAATTTCAGTCATCATACCAGCGACATGGCACTTCCTGGTATTTGACGTACTTTTTGAACATTTCATTGCAAGTTTGAAAACACTTATGTAATTAATCTCATAGTAATTACTTATATAAAATAATATTTCAGTTGAGTCGGTTTCATAATAGTGCCTGGGAATACAAGGAAGAAGTCGGAAAATACTACTTGCACAATTTCGCTATTGGACAGCCTGATCTTAACTACAGGAATCCCGAAGTCGTTGAAGAGATGAATGTAAGCAAATAACTTGTAATTAAAATAACCACAATTTATTTCACGAAAAATACTTAAATAGCACAACAATCTAGTTTTAGTGTCGGTGGTTGGCGGACGTGTTAAGACGCGTTCACAAAATATTATTACAGTAGGTTAAGAGGGTTGCCATCACTAAATCTAGGTTACCAACCGTGAGCTCACAAATGGCTCCAATGGAAGACCAGCGCTGGACTGTTTACAGGCCAACAATATGCTGCATTGGAGACCATTTTGTGAAACAATTTCTATTTTTATATTCGTGTTTTATTTGTATTTAATGTGTAAATTATGTTGTGTCACAAATAAATGTTTTTTCTTTCAAAATTTCTGTTTCAGAACGTCGTCCGTTTTTGGCTTGAAAAGGGAGTTACTGGTTTCAGAGTTGATGCCATAAATTTTCTTTTTGAAGCAGACAAGAACCTTTACGGAGGCAAATACCCTGATGAACCCCTATCAGGAGCTGCTGGAGTTGCTTTAAATGACTACGACGCACTCGAACACATCTATACAAAAGATCAAGATGAAACTTACTACGTTGTTTATGATTGGAGAGATATCCTTGATGAATATAAGGCTAAAGATGGCTTCACTAGAGTAATGATGACTGAAGTGTATGCTAGAATTGACCAGGTCATGAGGTATTTTGGAGAAGGAGACAGAGAGGGCGCTCAGATGCCTTTTAACTTCGACTTAATTACTGATGTTGATGGATCTTCGAGTGCTGGTGATATCAAAAGAGCTATTGATAAGTTCCTGACATATAAGCCACTTGACAAAGATGCTAACTGGGTGGTAAGTTTGACTTTACTTAAGAAATATGCAATAATAGAGACGTTATTAAGTTCTAACTGAATCATGTTTTTCAGGTCGGAAATCATGACAACAACCGTATGGCTTCCAGATTCAGCCCTTATTTTGTTGATGGTATGAATATGATCATTCTACTTTTACCTGGAATAGGAGTAACGTATATGGTAATTATAATTTTTTTGGTTATTTATATGGTACTATTAACGGCATGGTATAGCGAAACATTACGTACGTAATAACATTTTACCCCCTACATACGATTGGCATTGGCAAAAAAATAGTATTAGAATTCTTGATCGTTTTTGAACTTATTCATCTTTCTAAAAATGGGTTTAGATTGTCATAAGATATTAAGATGGTACAAGTGTCAATTTTTAAAACAGGGTGAAGAACTCGGTCTTGTAGATGGGGAAGTTAGCTGGGAGGAGACCGTTGATCCTGCAGGATGCAATCCCAATGACCCTATCAACTACGGAAAATGGTCCAGAGACCCTGCAAGAACCCCTTTCCCATGGAATGCTGAAAAAAATGCAGGTATGACATCAGAATTGAATATTTCAACCTAAATACAAATACTGAGATCCTAGTAAGTAGGTATTTAATTAAATAGGTACATATGGAAACGATGTACAGTGTTCGAAAAGTGAACGCATGCGATATGAATGGATGTTCCTTGCTGCCACATGCCTGCACTTTCTACTCGTACATTGATTCTAATATAGCCCGTTGACAATCAAAACTCACTCTATTCAAATCACAATTTATTTCCAATTAGTAGTAATATTCAGCTATAGGAACTATAGCATCTGCATAGGTTATGAAACTATCACCGTTTTGAACAGAACCAGCAGAAGATTTATGTGCCGATGGCAAATAGGAAAAGACGACCGAATAGGTTCCGCGAATCTCCTATAATATTAATGTCATTGAAAATCTCAATGAGTGCTTTTGAGTTACTAACTGGAGGAATATATGATTGGAGTCTAATGCTTTTCTGACTTTTTCAGACAACGAGGCAAGGTCTTGAAAGCCAAACTTTGTACGAAATAATATGTATTTACTCTTAATCATGTTGTTTTTTATTCAGGGTTCTCCACTGCTGACAAGACATGGTTGCCAGTAGCCCAAGACTATGAGACATCGAACGTAGAGGTGCAAAGAGCAGCAGAAAGGTCCCATATGAAAGTTTATCAGGCTTTGGCTGCATTACGACAGGACCCAGTATTCAGATACGGACGCTACGAGTCTCTGGCTTTTAATCAGGATGTATTAGCTTTCAGAAGGTAACTTGTAATTTCTCATGACAACATTGACTTTACTAAAAAACTGAAAAAGCATATTGTTTGAAATGTCGAAACTTGGCTGTCTTGAAGAAATTGTGATTGTCTTGTCTAGCTGTGTGGTAGGTTACATACTCAATTGTTTTTAAACAGATTCGAATTTTGGTTTGTTTTTTTCAGTTGATTAGCTTCTAAAATGTGGAAATAGGACATATTTTTCTTTTAAAGGTGGTATGACAATGAAATCTACGTAATCGTCGTCAACACGAAGGGGTCAGACTATGTTTTGGATCTGACGTATTTCGAGAATGTTGAAAAAGACCTCGTAGTGGTAATCAGAGGCATACAGTCGGAGAAGAATGAAGGGTGAGTTGTAAATTTATAATAAATATATTGAGACGTACCGGTTAACAATTTAGGGCTGATTTTTCAATCCTCAGTTAAAAGTATCCATTAGTTAAAATTATTACCATTCTTATCTAAGGTCATCAGTCAAAAAAGGATAGAGCTAACATTTAGTGGACAGATACTGTTACCTGGATATTGAAAAATCAGTCCTTAGTCATATAAAGCCTGATTAATAAACTAAGAAAAAGATATAACGTCAAATAAGCCACAACAAAAAAATTAACAAAATAACGTATTTATCTAAATATAGCAGGAGTTCTCAACAAAAGAAAATAATTGCTATGAATTCGATGTGATATTAAGACACGTATGTAACATGTGTAATTATATCCAAGAACATGTTTTTACGTTCAGTATATCACGGGCAATGAAAACACGTTTTGAAGCACTTATACATATTTATAATTATCGAAGTACCCATGAGTCATTTCTTTAATTTGCATAAAGCTTCTATTAATTAAACTTTAACTAACGAGTAGGCAACTAATGCTACTTCATAACGCGGGCGTTGATCCTTCAACGTTTCTATCGAAATTTTCCAAATAGTCTCGGAAAGTTTTGTTAATTGGTTGTTATTAATTATTGTTATTGCCTAGCTAAATTGTTCCAATATTAATTTAATGATAGCTACTGACTAGCGAAGGAATGAATTTATTTTGACAACGAAATAGAAAAGTACCTATTTATATACTACAATGAAATCACTTTACAATGAAAAATATTAAAATCAATATCATGGGTTCATACAGAAATCGATCAGTCTCGATCGCTCGACGGAAAGCTCATTTAATGCTCGTGTTGTGGGTACTAAGCGAACACAATTATCATGTAATTAATAGATTCATATAAGATACAGAGAAATCAACCATAACCAAGATACAAATACTTATGATAAATAGGTACAAAAATTAAATGCCCTCGCCGGGATCCGAACCCGGTACCTCCAGTTTCATAAGCAGGATTACTACGAACTAAGCTAGGACATGAAAAAAACTTGGTACTGTCGAGATTGTCTCTTTTCCTTGCATAAGTAATGAATAATACATTGTAAAATACTGTGTATTGAATATGATTCGAAGTTGAACTGTAGGCTTTTTTTTTAACTCGTGGTAGTTTGCCGATAGGATCACTCGTGTATAAATATTAAATTTTCAACACTTCTATTATAAATAACTACTTCACGATTTACTAATTGTACAAATTATTTTTATTTATTTTTGTTGCAGAGATCGTTTTGAAGCATCAGCAGTACCCATTTCAGGATACGAAGCGCTAGTCTTTAAACAGAAATAGATAAGATAATGTTAAACGCTCTTGATCAAGGCTTTAATGTGAAAATTGTATTTATTTGCTTATTTGTATAAATTACAGTGTTTGTGTGCGAATTATATATGTGTTGTTTTATTGTGAAGCTGGTTATTATTTTTATAACATTTCAAATTAACATGCCATGCCAAATAATTGATTTGACTTTGACTTAAATGAACAATATTGAATTATTCACAAAAAATAAGTGATGTCAATACACGATACTCGAGGTCATTTAAGACAAATTTGAGTTTTGTGTTGCTCTAAATGACTATACGTTCCACCTCACTCAATAATAATTATTTATTGAGTGACATTATATAACAGTCTCTATAATAGTACATTACGATACAAGTGTGAAAAACTGAAGGTCTAAACGAGTGGTGATAAATTAAAACACGACCAAAGGGAGTCTTACAATTCGACACGAGTTGCGAATTTCCTTTTCGCATGTTTATTGTACGACCTTTTTAGTACAGATGGCCTTGCGAAATTTTAAATCTGATGTATTATTATGAACCACTACTCGCACTAGCGCGTAAAAAAACACCATCTGTACTGACCAATTTTTACCTATTAATGATGATGATGAATCATTTCATATACATAATCTAATGGTCCTGAAGTTAGAGGGAAGGAGCAGGTACACAATTATCACAAGCTTATTAAAACGAGTTCGCTACGTCGAAAATAATAACTAAATGAATTTCTTTTTCGCACGTACTGTATCGTACGACGTTTTTTTTGTACGTACAGATGACCCTGCGAAGTTTTCGACAAGACAAATAAATGAACTATTTCTCCCAACGGTGCGTAAAAATAGCACCATCTCTATTAAAAAAACTTTTTTAACAACCTGTATATCTTTTGGAAATAAATTCCTGTATTACGAGTATAAGGATTACAGACATAGGCATACAGACGGACAAGAGGAAAATGTAAGGGTTATATCATTATGGCGACGAGATCCTAAAAGTCATAGTTCAAATGTAGTATCTAACTAACGTAAAGTCCCTGCAAGTATCTACATCATCAACATCAATATAACAGGTGATCAGGTTATCTCACAAAAGTTTTTCGTCCCACCTCCGTGAAAACGTGTTTTCATTGGCCATAAGCAGTTTCTCAAAGTACTTTAAACAGAAGCACCTTAAATAAAATAATTAAATTAAAACTTAATTCTTTCAATAATGCGTAAATGCGTAAACTTTATAATTACTATTTAAGGAATTACATCTAAATTTAAATACATAAAGGAGCTGGGAGCTGGCGCTGCGTGGATTACTCCCATGTTTGAGTCGCCTATGTACGATATTGGATACGACATAGGTATCTGATATCTACGAAATCCATGATGAGTACGAAACTATGGAGGATTTTGAAAAACTGATGGCCAAAGCATAGGAACTAGGTAGGTTGAGATACAATTCATAGCAAAATTCCTGTCTAAAATAAATAAATTTTCATTTATTACCTGAAACAGTTCTTACAACTATTCGCATGATTCTCTAAGCCTCCAAGCGTCAAAATATCTGGAGTTGGAAACAGTACTAAGCTTGATAGTCTCTTACATCCGGATTACAGTCACACACTTTACATTACTCAGTAGGTACATGCTATCAAATTGTATTTTTTATCATATTTTAATTGATGGACCTATTAGGTGATGCTAAAATTGATGGTACAGCCGCCGTCAGACATGTCTAATATGTCTATTGTCTAATAAACAATTACAACACTGCACTGCGCTGTGGATTTGAGACTTGTTATTGATTCTATTAGTTGATAAATAAATGATTATTTAATTAAAAAAAATAATAAACAATTTAATATGTCATACAAGGTGGAATTCGACGAGGGACCTTTACGGAAATGGGAGATAGTTAAGGCTATACTGAGCAACTTTTACTATGGGACCAACCCCGAAATCGTATAAAAAAAAACACTTATCCATACAAAAAGGTACTGCATGTATACACACAACGTATGAAAGTCATTTTTTTTTACGATTTCGGGGTTGGTAACTATCTCCCATTTCCGTAAAGGTCCCTCGTCGAATTCCACCTTGTATATTATTGGAGCGGCCACAAATATCACTCTGATATACACTCTGACGCTATAAAAATATGGTCGTTTCAGTAAGTCTGGCGGCGCCTGTGCAAATGATTTCGAAAAAATAATGTACCCACACAAACACAATGCATGTTTGATGTGCATAACATTGGTACGAGTATGAATAGTGTCATTTTAAGCCAAGAATTGACATATTTTTCTAACAGGTGCAACATAAATCAAACCGTTCAGTTTTTTTTTCTTCATATTATATAAGTTGTTGTTTCTGTTTACCAATTCCTGTTTGCTTGGGATGTTTATCATGACACAGTTCAAGGTGTCAAAGATAAAAGATATAACCAAGATTATGAAGCACTTCAAGGGAGGTAATCTGTACAACTAGGTATATAAGCGACTAAAATCTAGATATGAGACAGTTGGTGGTCCAGTTCGTTTGCATTAGTTGAAAATGAAAGCAGTATTTTTGCTACCGTTTCTGGTAGCTCTTTGTGCCAGCAATGCTATTGAAAGGAAAAATGAACCAGAACAAGATTGGTGGCAGAAAACCATTTTCTACCAAATCTATCCTCGATCCTTTGCTGACAGTGATGGTGATGGCATCGGTGATCTAAACGGTATGATCAGTACCATTTTGCAAGTGTCTGAATGCAATACATATTTTGCTTTTAAAATTCACATACATTAAATTATTTTTTTAAAGGTATCACTTCAAAACTGGAATACATTAAAGAACTTGGTGTTGGAGCTATTTGGTTATCACCTATGTTCCAGTCGCCAATGTACGACTTTGGATACGATATCTCTGATTTTTATGCTGTTCACGATGAATATGGAACCATGGATGATTTTGAAGCCCTAACTGCAAGGGCTGAAGAGCTAGGTATGTGTTTTTAATAAATTTTTTGTTCACGTTTCGTGGATTCTTTAAGTTATAAATAATTTCATTTCTCTTTAGGAATCAAGGTCGTATTAGATCTTGTGCCAAACCACACCTCTAATGAGAGTGTATGGTTCCAAAAAGCTCTAGAGGGCGATGAAAAGTACTACAACTACTTTATCTGGGAAGACGGTGTCATTGATGAGGATGGGAATATGCAACCACCAAATAACTGGGTAAGCCCAAATATTTTTTGCCACAAACAAATCTTTACGACGGTCATTGTAATTACTTACATAAAATACTGTTTCAGTTGAGCCATTTTCATAATAGTGCCTGGGAATACAAGGAAGAAGTGGGAAAATATTACTTGCATCAATTCGTTGTCGGACAGCCTGATCTTAACTACAGAAATCCCGAAGTCGTTGAAGAGATGAATGTAAGCAAATAAGTAATTATCAAAATAATCATCATTTATTATACAGTCGAATATATTAAAAATGAGAAAATTTTGTTTCAGAACGTTGTCCGGTTTTGGATTGAAAAAGGAGTCGCTGGTTTCAGAGTTGATGCCGTAAATTGTCTTTTTGAAGCAGACAAGAACCTTTACGGAGGCAAATACCCTGATGAACCACTAACAGGAGCTGCTGGAGTTGCTTTAAATGACCACGATTCACTCGAACATATATATACTAAAGATCTAGATGAAACTTACTACGTAGTTTATGATTGGAGAGATATCCTTGATGAATATAAGGCTAAAGATGGTTTCACTAGAGTAATGATGACTGAAGTGTATGCTAGAATTGACTATGTCATGAGGTATTTCGGAGAAGGAGACCGAGAGGGCGCTCAGATGCCTTTTAACTTCGACTTGATTACTGATATTGATGGATCGTCGACTGCGGGTGATATCAAAAGAGCTATTGATAAGTTTTTGACATATAAGCCACTTGACAAAGATGCTAACTGGGTGGTAAGCTTAACTTTACTTAAGCAATATACAATTATGCAAAAGTGTTTATGTTCTAACTAAATCATGTTTTTCAGGTTGGAAATCATGACAACAACCGTATGGCCTCCAGATTTACCCCTTACTTCGTTGATGGTATGAACATGATCATTCTACTTCTACCTGGAATAGGAGTAACTTATATGGTAATTATAATTTTTAAATTTGTTTGTATAGTACTATTAAAGGTTTGGTATAGCGAAACATTACGTACGTAATACCATTTTCATAGATCGGTTTGGTATTGGTAGAAAAGGTTTGTTATAAGTTTAGATTTGTCATTTCATTCAAGTCATTTGGATTAATTTTCGATTTGTCGAAATGTTGCATTGATCTTTAGAATTGTATACCTACAGTTATCAAATTTTCTATAAATATATTTGATTGTGATAAGATAATATTTAGATATGACAAGTAACATTTTTTAAATCAGGGTGAAGAACTCGGTCTTTTAGATGGGGAGGTTAGCTGGGAGGACACTGTTGATCCTGCAGGATGCAATCCCAATGACCCCATTAACTACGGAAAATGGTCCAGAGATCCTGCGAGAACACCCTTCCCATGGAACGCTGAAAAAAATGCAGGTATGACACCAGAACGGAATATTTTTTACCTAAATACAAATAATATGTAGGTAGGGTTTTCCTTGCTGTCAGATGCCTGCACTTTCTACAAAGACTCTATAAGTATTCTAGTTATTGTACAATTAAAACCCATTACTATTTGCATCAGGCGGAGATTTAGATTTATTAATTTGCACAACATTTGATTAAGTACCACATAAATTATATTGTAGTCAATCCATAGGAATCCAAATTGTGCATATTTCCCGCATGTATGGTACAAAACAAGTAATGAAGCTTGCGCATATTTATGTCTTAGTAAAGCCTGTTAATCAGACAAGATACTTATAATATTCCATGGAACCATAACTTATTTAATTAGTAGTAATATGCTATGCAGCTATCGGAATTATGTCGTATCTGCAAAGTCACCGTTATGAATGGAACCAACAGAAGAAAAATATTATGCGACGACAGCAAATAAGAAAAGACGATCAAGTGGTTTCGTGAGTCTCCCATTTTTGTCGTTGTGAATCTCAATGAGTGCTGGTGATCTAAATGGATAGGAAATATAAATGATTAGAGTCTAATGCTTTTCGGACTTTCTCAGACAACTGGTCAAGGTCCTTAAAGCCAAATCTTGCATAAAGCGTGTATTTTCTCTTAATCGTGTTTTTAATCAGGGTTCTCCACTGCTGACAAGACATGGTTGCCAGTAGCGCAAGACTATGAGACATCGAACGTAGAGGTGCAAAGAGCAGCAGAAAGGTCCCATATGAAGGTTTATCAAACTCTAGCTGCATTACGACAGGACCCAGTATTCAGATACGGACGCTATGAGTCTCTTGCTTATGAGGATGTATTAGCATTCAGGAGGTAACTCGAAATTTCTTATGACAAAATTTACGTTACTGAAAAACTTAAATAATTTTGTCCAGTCAAGTGCAAAAATAAGTATCGAAAGAATCCGTTCATAAATATGTTACGACGTTCTTATTACACAGAATTAGATTGCACTGGGACATATTTTTGAACGTTTTTGTATACCCCTTATTTTGTCTTCGGCTGTCCGAAATCCCAAAACTTGACTGTCTTCAAATTTCCAAAAGTGTAATTTTCTAGCCGTGACTTGGTTAGACACTCAATTGTTTTTTTAACGGATTGGATTTTTTTTTGTGTCTTAGTTCAGATTTCAATGAGGAAAAAAATTGGCTTCTGAAATGTGGTAATATGACATATTTTTCTGTTAAAGGTGGTATGACAAAGAAATCTACGTGGTCGTCGTCAATACAAAGGGCTCAGACTATGTTTTGGATCTGACGTATTTCGAGAATGTCGAAAAAGACCTCGTAGTGGTAGTCAGAGGCATACAGTCGGAGAAGAATGAAGGGTGAGTTGTAAATACCGGTAAACAATATAGTCATTTTTTCTTTAAGCCTGACGCTGCGTAATAGTACCTACATAGTTGTTATGTTAGCCTCCGTAGTCCTGTTGTTATTGATCCTGCCTACGAAGCATATCATACAGTGTTTTGCAATTCATTACTTATGCAAGAGAAAAAGACAATATCGGCAGGACGAACTAAGCTGTGCAAGAAAGTTTCATAAGTTCAGCCTTATAAAACGCACTTTCTTTATGTCCATTGTAATCAACATTCAAAACTAATTGTAGATAGTGTAGTGATCCTGCTCATAAAGGTGGAGGTACCGGGTTCAAATCCTGGCTAGGGCATATACATTATACATACATATAAGTTACATACTTACTTATCATAATTTTTTTTATCTTGGTTACGGTAGTTTTTCTGTATCTATATGTATCAATTTATTACAAGATAATTCTTGTCACTTAGTTTCCACACCATGTGGGAGGTAAACTCCAGCGTTGGTAAATTACGGTATTTTCTCTTTGGTATATGACATCTAATATTTAGACTTATATACCTAGTAGTGTTACATCTTCGAAAATACGACTCAAAAAATAAATTTAATAAAACAGTTACGTTATTCCACAAAATCTACTAGTTATTTCGTGATTTACTAATTATTCAAATCATTTTTATTTTTGTTCCAGGGATCGATTTGAAGCGTCTGCAGTACCCATTTCAGGATACGAAGCACTTGTCTTAAAGAAGAAATAGATAAGATAATCTTAAACGCTCTTGATCTTGGCTTTAATGTTATTTGTAAAAAGATTACAGTATTTGTGAGCAAATAAATGTGTTGTTTTATTAAAGAGCTGGTTATTATTTACAACTAATTCAATTTAATATACCGTACAAAATATTAATTAAATTGACTTTGACTTAAAGATACTCAATTAACTGTATCGAATTATTCATAAAAATAAGTGATATGTCATTACATGATACACAAAGTCATTTAAAACAAAGGACTATGTGTCAAAATGAACCAAAACCCAATAGAGTTGGGAGAAGTGCCACTAAAAAGGTCCGCTTATGTACTTTATTTCAGTCTTACTATAATAGGTGCAACGTTGAATTCCATATGATAATTTATAAGTAAGGCGTTCTGCGAGTAAGGTACTCTCTTAGTAAATCACCTTTGTGCAGACACCATTGATCATTATTTTTTACTGAGATTACTCCGTTTTGTAATGGAATTAAATATAGGTAGCACTTATAGAATGAAATAAAATGTAAACACCTTAATGACACAACTTTGAACACTGGGTTTTGGTCCATTTTGCAGTATCATGAATCTATGACAATCGAAAAACTAAAACTCAATACTTGGTCTATGCAATATTAAATTTATTTATATAATATACATCTCCAATACTCCAATCCTCTTCAACAATTCCACTGACTTTATCTTAATCTTGATACAATTGTCAAGGTTAAGAAAGAGATATAAATCAGCATGGCACGAGACTAAAGTTAGTTTATCTCTGAAATAAAAAACAAGATGAAGAGAATTTTACCTTTACTGTTATTATTAGTTGTTGCTAAAATAATTACAACGAAGGAATTAGAATGGTGGGACACGACTGTTACCAGATCTGCCCAAGATCGTTCAAGGATAGTGATGGTGACGGAATAGGAGATTTGAATGGTACGTTACTAATCTTGTTCAGTTATTATTAATAGTTATAAGTGTTTATAAATATAAATTTGAAGTTTCTGTTACTACAGAAACGTCGATTCTAAATGAATACAAAATGTACATCACGCAATATTATACTCGTATTGCTCCGATGGCTCCGTATTAGTAACTCCGTGAAGTTGGTATTTGCAACAGTTCCAAAATATCAGGTGCTCAATCATTTCAATTTACATGGTACATATCCCGTTTTAAGTCATACTAATAACGTAAATGTCAATTTTAAAATTACTATTTAAGGAATTACATCTAAATTGGATTACATAAAGGAACTGGGAGTTGGTGCTGTGTGGATCACTCCTATGTTTGAGTCGCCTATGTACGATTTTGGATACGACATATCTGATTTCTACAAAGTCCATGAGGAGTACGGAACTATGGAGGATTTTGAAAAACTGATGGCCAGAGCAAAGGAACTAGGTAGGTTGAGATGCAATTTATAGCAAAAACGTATCTAATATTTTTTTGTCTAAGCGGAATAAATTTTCAAGATTTTACCTCAAACAGTTTTTGGTTTTTGTCATTTGGATTGGGAATTATTAGGTACGCGTATTTTATGTTTCATGTTTTTTCTTCAGGCATTAAAATCATCCTAGATCTGGCACCAAATCACGGTAGTAATGAGAGTGTTTGGTTTCAAAAGGCTTTACAAGGCGATGAAAAATATTATAATTACTTTGTATGGGAAGACGGAGTAGTAGGGGAAGATGGGAATATGCGTCCACCAACTAATTGGGTAAATTGCAAAATGTGTAATTTTACTTTGGTTGAATCTCACGAGTAGAGTATCTACATGAATGGCTTAAATTTACAGATCAGTGTATTTCGTAAAAGTGCCTGGGAATATAGAAAAGAAACTGGTAAATATTATCTTCATCAGATCACCACAGCTCAGCCAGATTTTAACTACAGAAATCCTGATGTAGTTATGGAGATGAGGAATATAATTCGCTTCTGGCTTGACAAAGGTATAGCTGGATTTAGAGTGGGGGCTATCAACCATTTATTTGAAGTCGATAAAGATAAATATGGCGGGAGGTATCCTGACGAACCTTTGTCTGGTAAAAGCCTTGATGATCCACTCAGTCACGCTTACTTGAATCATATCTACACGAAAAACCAACCCGAGTCATATGACATGGTTTATCAATGGCGTGAAATTTTTGATGAATATCAAGCTAAAGATGGTTTTAGTAGAGTAATGATGATAGAAGTGTATTCCACACCGCAGGATACAATGAAGTATTTTGGTGAAGGAAACCGCAATGGAGCACAAATACCATCTAATTTTGCACTAATAACTGATGTTAATGGTCAGTCTACCGCAAATGAAATCAAATATGCTATTGATAAATATTTGACTTTCAAACCTATTGACAAATCAGCAAACTGGGTGGTAGGTTTTAAGAAAATGGGTCAAACACTTATTTATGTCACTCACTGTTGCTATGGTTACGTTCTTCTAGGTGACCACCCTTAAAATTACGATTTGATACCATTAGAAAATACAACTATTTGAATTTTTTGACAGTTACGTTGCCTTTCTAAGATGGGTCACCCACTTATGAGAGAAGAGCTTGTAGAATACTTTCTACTAGCAAACTATGCAATTGTTATCCTCTGGGTGACGGACGAGAATAACAATATAAAAAGTGATTGACCCAAATATGAATACTACTAGTTTCATGGCGATATTATTATTCCAATTACATTTTATATTATAGTAACAATTTTACTTTGGTATTTTAGATAGGAAACCACGATCAAAGTAGAGTTGCATCTAGATACAGTCCAAAGTTAGTAGATGCAATGAATATGCTGTCAATGTTGCTTCCAGGAATAAGTATAACTTATATGGTAAGAATATTAAAGTCAAATTCAAGTATGTCCATTTTAGCAAATTTTACAGGAGAGCAAAAAAAACGTAATTTGTCATTTTCATCGACAAATAAACTCAAAATTAATTCAAATTTATTGTCATGGCGTTTAACACTATAATGTAAATTTTTTGAAGATTTTTATTTTAATTTTTATTGCTCAGTTTAATCACAAATAATAAGAAATGTTTTCAGCTTTGTCGCACACCCACTTTTTGGGAACAACCGTCAACGTAAAAACAAGCAAGTCTGACATGCTTGATTTTAGGTTTGTTGCATTGTACTAAAATGTAGGGGAAAATGAGGCAGTTACGTCTTTTTGCTTTTGTTATAAAACGTATTTTGTCGAATTCTCTAAAACAACTAGATCGAATATGTTCAAAATCATGTTGCGAGTAGATTGCATCATGTCCCATATTTCTGATATTTTTTCATATTTTTTAGACCTGCCGATAAAAAATTAAGGGGTGTAGACACATTTTTTAGACTTTCTGGACTATTATTTCTGAAAGTATTCCATTAATCAAATTATTGGTAAAGAAACCATAAACTTATTTTAAAAAACCTGTCATATGATGTATTACAAATTAACATTTGGATAAAAAAAATTTGTTGACATTTAGATACATGTATGGGATGCCCCCCCTTAAAAAATGTTATTTTGCAATTTATATTCAAAACTCAGTAGCAACACACAATATATACCTTGAGCTGAAATTTCATAAACGTACGCTAAACAGTTACAACAGAAACCGCTGTTACATACAAACGGACACACAGGCAGGACGCAAATGACTTCCGCTTTTACTTAAAAATCTTAAAAAAACGCTGAAATCAAGCATCTCATTTAGAGATACTGCTTTCCAGCTTGGATCTGGACCAAATGCTTGGTTTTAGCGTAGATGTTGAGGGAAATTCGACAAAGCTGAAAACATTTCTTGTCTATAACTTCAAAAATAAAGGGTTTAGAAGAAAATTTTTGATGCAGAAAAATGCGTTTTCGGTTCCTTTTTCAAAATATGCAATAAAACAAAAACTGAAAAAAATGGACATACTTGACTTCAACTTTGGGCAGCCGAGGGTGTTACACGAGCCAATGAAAACCTTGAACCAAATCCACACCTTCTCTGCTTTGCACTGGTTGACTGGTAGAGAATGCCCTTGGCATTAAGTTCCCCTTTCGTACATTAAGTTTTTCTATTGTGCAATAAAGTTTAAATAAATAAAACGGGATGATTTAGTAGGCTACACTGAACAACTTTTACTATGGGGCCAATCACGAAATCTAAAAAAAATTGTCTTTTTCATACATTTTGACCGATCGATCACGACATTTTGTATGAAAGAGCCAAACATTTTTTTGAGATTTAAGAATTAGCTCTATAGTAAAAGTTGTTCCGTATAACGTAGGCGAAACCTTATCTCAAAAAATTTTTCAGTGGCTCGTGTAACACGTTGTATTAATAATAATAAAATATGGTAAGGTAATAGTAATAGTAATAAAATATTTTAAATCTAGAATAAGTAAACAAATACGTGTTTTATTCTGCAAGGGAGAAGAAATCGGAATGGTTGATGGATATGTCAGCTGGGAAGATACAGTGGATCCTGGTGGCTGTAATTCTGATGATCCAATTAATTACTGGAAATATTCTCGTGATCCAAACAGAACTCCCTTTCAATGGAACTCTGATAAAAACGCAGGTATATGTATTGTATACAAATCGTCAGTAGAATCTAAAAAAATATAAAAAATAACCTAAAAACTTGTAGCATTCCATAATACTCGCACTTTTAAAACACAATCTTGGTTTTATTACGAACTTAAAATCTTAAACCTTGATTTCACATACATTTTTAGTTAAAATCATGGATATTTATTAGTATTAACGTAAAAATATATTATGTGCTAACGTGTTTCACGATATGTGTCAAAGAAGTTTAATGGGTATGGCAAGCCAGCCACATTTGGTTCCATTTTTTTTGGATTCTACTAACGATTATATACAACAATGCAGCATAATGATAATGACATTGATTTTCTTAAATAGGTACTTAAAGCTAAAATGTAGAAAAGTAAAAGTAATGAAATGAATAAAATTAAGGCGTTACAAAATCCATAGACATAAAACAAATCATATGAGTGCTCATTTCTTCAGTCATGGCTACACGACTTATTACTCTTATTAGATAATAAGTATGATATTGGGTTATAAAATTGGCATTTATGGTATTAAACCTTAGGTGCCTAATTATTATAAAATTGATCTAAATATTAACATCAATATTTTTTACTTTAAACAGTACCTACATTGTGTAACAAAGGTTTTACACACTAATCACTTCATCAAAGTCAAAGTTAAACTATTCATTATTCAAGTAAGCTTATTAATAAGCATTTTCGAATCGTCTGACATTATCAAGAGAGAGAGAAAAAAATCTACTACTGGTTCAAACCCTACACCGTTCCTGAGAAGAACCAGTAAGAAACTCAGGTGGACTTATTTTTTTAAAACAGTATTATAATACATCTTAATAAAAAAACATCCTTTAAAGAATTTATTACAAAAAAAATGTTTATAGACATTTTTTTAATGAAAAATAAATAAAGGATCATAATAATGAACAAAAGTAATTATTACAGTATCGTCATCTTTGTTTCCTTAAAAAAATTATACACAAAAATAAGTTTTTAAACCAACTTTTGCCATATACAGCCAGTTCATATGTTTCAAATACGTATTATTTTTATGATAGTACCTAGTTTTATGAAACATGTAGAAAAAAAACATGCATTACAAGTGTTAAATATTATTGCAAAAATTTGGTTCAGTTTGATTTTGTCATCAAAAATAATATACAATATTCATTGCTTGGAAAAAAGACTTTCCTCAAAATTCTATATACAAAACGCCAATTTCATAGGTAATGGCCTAATAATATACATAGGTATTATTACCATTGAAAACAATATTCTTTCCATATCGTAAGAATGAAAACGGTGTGTGACTAATTTTTTAAGGTTTCTCCCCCGCAAACAAGACATGGCTGCCAGTAGCGGAAGGCTACGAACACCTCAACGTAGAGGCACAGCGTGAAATCAGGCGGTCGCATCTGAATATTTACAAGCAACTTGCTAAGCTCCGTGGAGAATCAGCATTTCGACACGGAAGATTTGAGTCGGTCGCTTTGAACTCCGACGTGTTGGCATTCAGAAGGTAAAGTGTAAACTGAAAGCATAAATATTTGGACCAAGTTATCAAAGTGATCTCGGTATGTCTTTAATTTTTAACAGTGAGAAGATATAAAAACAACATCCACGATATAATAGAGCAAAAACGAAGTGGAATTCTACATAACCAACTAAGCATTTGTGTGTTGGACACAACTACAAGTATGTGTGATTATGAACGTAAATGTACAAATAAATGATTTTGATTTTTGATATTGATTTTGTTGTAATATAAAAACGTTGTACAGTTACATGTTGCTTAGGGCTATTATCTGAATTATTTTATGCATTGTTTTTAATATTTTCGTTACTTTTAGGTGGTACGATGATAAAACTTTTGTAGTGGTTATCAACTTGAGAGATGAGACCTACAATATTAATTTGAGTTACTTCGAGAGCGTCGACGGTCGCCTTGAAATTGTTATCGCAAATGAATACTCTCTCAAGAACATTGGGTAAGAACTTTTTAAACGACATTGTAAAATAACAACAATAATTATGTAGATTGTATTTACTTTGCAGGACAAAAAGGAGAGCATCCTCGCTCAGAGTCGTTCCTGATGCAACGGCTGTCCATGGCTATTCAACGCGAAAACGTTGCGATTGTTATGGTCACTTTTGTACCGGGAACGATGATGGGCGGCTTATTTTCCTAGTATATTATTTTTAGTCTCATTATGCACTAATATAAAATAAATTATGTAAGGTCTTTGCAGACGACAACTAATTAGGAAGAATCAATTTGATTGGTGAATAAATAGTTGAACGTCTGAATATTAGACTTACCAAAGAATAAGTACTGAAATTTACCAACGTCGGAGGTGGTTCCAAAAATTTTTTTATGAAATATTTATTCAGTTGTATCTTTTTAAGTAGTAACACTAATATATGCTGCATATAATAATATTAGATAATATTTTATACAACATGACAAAAATACGACTGAAAAAATACTTCATGAAACAATTTGAGTTGTTTCACAATATAAGTTTTTATATGGTCTACATATAAATTTGAACCTTTGTAGTAAAAACGGCCCTCTTTCTGCTAACGAGCACTGCGAGCTACTAAGTTACGAACTATCGGCTATAAACACGAACAAAAGATACGCACTCTCGTGTAAATAAAAGAGACTCGGCGATACTCGTCCAGCTATCAGCTGTAACCGCCTGGCGAGCATCGCCGTGTCTCTTTTTTTCACACGGAAGTGCGTATCTTTTGTTCGTGTTTATAGCCGATAGTTCATAGCTTAAGCTCGCGGTGAGACCACTGCCTTAGACAGATAATTCCTGTTTCACTAACCACAAGCAAATTACGTCCTTGTAGTTAGTGACAAAGTGGGATGTTTTACTACAAAGACAACAACAATTTTACAAATATGTACTACTTCTATTAAACATCACACGTCAATAAAATACTAAGTGAAATAATAATTATGTTATTAACCTTTTAAACGCCTTCCCTCTCACATCGAATTGTGATATACACGGCAGTATCTCTACTAATGAACAACGAAATTAAACCTTATCTGTCAGCAAGACAGTTACTTTGACAGCATACTCGATGACCACTTTAGTGGCTGCTGGCATGGTAGGCAGGACAACACACGGCCACTTTAGTGGTTCTTGGCATTCAAAAGGTTAATCACTAGGCCTATTTAAACTACCAATAAATTATTGTATTGTTCTTATTACAGGGACATCGTTGATGCAAAAAATCTCAACTTAGTTGGAAGAGAATCCTTAGTGCTGGTACGCCAATCTACTGAAACAAGAAAATTGGCTTCAAGCGATTGTACTACAATACACAATAGAGTGATTTTTTATTTGATGATATTCATAAGCTTTTTAATATTTAAGTAAGAACACGACGAATAGGTACGTCTACTATTCGTCAGTAGAAAACAAAAAAAAAAACGTAAAAAAACTTAAAAAACTTGAATCATTCTATAATCACGCACTTTTAGAAACACAATCTTGGTTGTATTACCAACTTAAAACCTTAAACCTTGAGTTCACATTTAATATTTATTTGTATTCACGTAAAAATATATCTGCGAACGTGTTTCACGATGTGTCAAAGACGATAAATGCTATGTGGAAAGTCATATTTGATTATTTTTTTTTGGATCCTACTGACGAATGGCTGAAAATTAAGGCAAATTAAGAATTTCGTATGCCGTATATAATATTTTAAATAAATTTAAAAACAAAAATAATTTATTAAACATCGGAAACATATCTGCAACACACGCTTCGTCAGAGAGAAACAAACGAAAATAAATCAGCAACAGGCTTCGTCTCATACACATCAACGATGGGATCCGATATTAAATAAAAAATATAATGCAGGGAGAATTTTACTTGTTGATATACCTACTTAAGATGTTAATCTATTGAGTTTAAGGTATTAATGGCCTGATATCTCGAATTCCGCAAATTAGAAACCGTTATTAATGAAGAAACCACAAAAAAATTAAATCTGGAAAAATGTTAGATAACAAGTTCGGCTGCTCAAAATTAAATACAAGTAAGTTCATTTTTGGCCATTTTCTGTTTTCTAGCCCATACGATTCCTTGTCTTAAAATACATATTTCTGCATTTTCATTTTATTTTTGTTGTGTGACCGTTAATGAGGAATAGATAACTCGCCAGTTACTTGAATATGACTTCTTTGGATAGGCGACTTAGTTGTTTTTATTGTAGACATATACTTGGCTATTTCATGTTTTAAAAATACCTTACATATTAAAACGATCATACGCAACATTATCTCGTTGTCATTCTACATCTCGGTTATACATCTATACGTTGCAAGTCCAGAACATATTTATTTTACTTAGGTACCTTAATTATTGCCTAATCTTATTGGAATAGTGATGTGTGGCGTTAATTAAATACTATCAATAGATCGGACGAAATTAACACGTGGAAAAAAGTTGGTTGCCATGAGTTTACAAAGCCAATCGTAAGTACATACCATACACATGTGACGTAACTGCTAGGTATTGTGTTTTATTTTTTATCATAACCGAACAGAACTATTACTTTTATTGCATTAATGAATAGACTTTTTACTGTTTAATTTAACTGGCATTTTGATCTAGCCATGATCCAAATATACCCTACGTAACGATTTCTTTCCACGTATCTTTATGACGTATCTTTGGTGTTCCGTGCCGGAAGAGTAAAAACGAAACGCCATTACTAAGTCTAAACTGTCTCTTCATATATGTCAGCCTCTGTAGCCTAGTTGGTAGTGACCCTGCCTAGGAAGCTGGAGGTTCCGGGTTCGAATCCCGGCGAGGGCATTATTTGTGTATTTATTTATCACAAATAGTTGTTCCTTGGTCATGGCTGTCTATGTATTTAAGTATTTATATGTATCTATCTATTATATACATCGTCGCCTGGTACCCACATCACAAGCCTTAATTGAGCTTACCGTGGGACTAGGTCGATTTGTGTGAGGTGTCCCAAGATATTTATTTATTATTTATTTTATTTATATGTCACTAGGCTTTACCTCGTGAACCATGACAACCAAGCAGTTAAAAAAAAAAAAAAAAAACGTCTCCGAGGTCAACACGTCAAAATCTTTCTGCGATCCGTATTTTACTCTTATTTTATTATCTCGGCCTAATTTTGTTACGTGTCTATTTCAAAAGTACTGTCATACATTAATAACGAGCTAAATGCTTTATTCGTTGAGTTTTTTTTTAAATCAAAGTTAATTTTCTCTTGAATGATGTGAATGATCCATTTTGACACGTCATGTCACCTAAGAAGCTGTAAACGAATCGCTCAGTCTACTTCATATTTATCTGCTTTTCTTGCCTCGAAGGCCTTTATGAAAAAGGAAAGGTCGTATGTACCTAGTACCTAATCGAAAGAAGCGAAGACACTCTTCGGCTCGGCCGACCGCGGAGGCTTTACTGCCGTGGCGGTGCTGCACCACCGGCCTTCTGTCCTGCCAGCGTGACAACTTCTTTGACTTTGACGTTTTTCTATTTTCGTTGTGTTTTATATTTTGTGTTTAATTGTAAGTTATTTAATATCTATTTTATAATTAACGATGGCAACGTTATCTCAACCTGGTGATATTTCATCGACCGCCCAGGTATGTAATCAGTGCAATAAATCATTTAAAAATGTAAGAGGGCTTCACATACACATTACAAAGGTACACAGAAATTGTTGCAGTCAACCTACGACTCCCTCTCATATCAATTTCACTCTATCTCCGGTTTTGTCTACCACTAGTAACTTAAATACACCTTTCCACCTCCAAATTAGCGCGAATAAGAACAACACGCCGCTAGTCAAACGTATTCCCCGGGGAGCGAGAATTACTGTGGCAAACCATCTATCCAATCTCATCAACAAATGCACAGAAAACAATAATATTGCGGATTGGCACAATCTCTTCCTATTTTCATACCGTACTTTACACGTAAATGAAGATAGCCCCAAGTCTACGTCTCTAACAACAAAAATTAAAAACAATTGTTTTGATCTCAATCGTGTCCCTCCCACAGTGAACAAACGGACAAAGCACAACAATTACAGCATTACTAAGAACGTTGAAACTAAAATCAGCGACGGGGACTTAAAAGGAGCAGCGAGACTCCTTTTCACGAGCGATGAACTGTCACCCGATAACTCGGACACCTTGATGGCTTTGCAGAGTAAGCATCCCTCAGCTCCTTCCACCCCACATTTTCTCGACCCACCAACGCGGCTGTCCCAGATCAAAACCTAGCAAGGGACATTTTTTGTCAAAATACGTTTTTTTAATGTATCTGCCCCAAATGCTGAGCTGCGTCTAATGCAAAAACACCTGTATTTCTATCTCAATTAGAATCAAAGTTACGAGACCCACCAAACCTAGCAAGGGCATTTCTTACATGCCACCAACATATTCAAAATCCTAGTAAGTAACATTTTCAAGTCCAAAAACCTGGCATCTGCATGCTATACTAGGTTTTTGAGTTTGTAAATGGAACATACTAGGTTTTTGAATATGGAAATTGTCCCTTACTAGGTTTTTGATTTTAATAATTGCCGAAGGGTCGTACAAGGAATTCAAATATAACAATAAATAAAACCTATCAAGTCAGTAATGAGTGAAGTTTGCGTTCTAATGGTCGCCGCTCCCGCGCTCCCTGCCTGCGGTTTTTGTCACCGCCCCGCGGGTGTCGTAATAGGAGTCGACTGAGGAATTGAATTGATATTGACCATTTATTTATCGACGATCGATGACGGGCAGCAGCGTCATCAAAGTGGCCAAAATATTAATGATTTTAACTAAAAGTGTATGTGAACTCAAGGCGTAAGGTTTTAAGTTAGTGACGAGATCAAGATTGTGTTCTAAAAGTGCGCGATTATGGAATTATGCAATTACTTAGGCTTTGTTTACAATCATTTTAGTTTCTACTGACGATTGGTATAGGGCGTTTTGGTTGTTAACCGACAAAGAATCGACCAAAAAATTGTACTATTTGATAATAAACAAAATTGGATTTTCGATAATTCATAACGTCACTATCATTACGGTCGTGCGTTATTTGTCGGTATTGTCCGTTGTCTCTCTATGAAAGAACCCTGGACAAATTATCAGAAGCTTCAAATTACGACGAAGGTATTGATAAAACAAATCAAATAATGTCATTACTTGTTTTTTGCTATTATATTGTGTTTGTCATTTCTTTCTTTTTCTTTCCACAACTCGACATTTTGCGTGGTCCCGACGCTGGTCCAGTACTTTTTGGGAACTTCACATACACACTGAAATTTCTTCGCAGGTGTCTGCAGGTTTCCTCACGATGTTTTCCTTCACCGCAAAGACTTGTGAATATCAAATGATATTTCGTACAACAGTTTTTGAAAAACTTATTGCTGATTGAATTTTTATTGCCGTTTTTAGGGTTCCGTAGCCAAAATGGCAAAAACGGAACCCTTATAGATTCGTCATGTCCGTCTGTCCGTCTGTCCGTCTGTCACAGCCGATTTACTCGGAAACTATAAATGCTACAGTAACGAAACTTAGTAAGGATATGTGTTGTATGAACCGCTACAGGATTATGATACTAAATTGTAAAAAAAACCATTGGGGTGGGGGCCCTCCATACATGTAACTGAGGGATAGAATTTGTTTTTTAGTTGTATATAATCGTGTGGGGTATTAATAGAAAGGTCTTTGAAAATGATATGAAGGTTTATACATCTCATTTTTATTTAAGCAAATCGTTTTCGAGATATCAGCTCTCAAAGTCTGAAAAATGTGTCCCCCCCCTCTATTTTTTAAACGACGCGATTTAAAATTTAAAAAAAATATATATGTTATGCACATTAATAAACTCTATCAACGATTTTTGGTTTGATTAAATTATCTCCTATAGTTTTTGAGGTAGGATGATTTAACTGTATTTTTTTAATAATACATTGATAATGGTACGGAACCCTTCGCGCGCGAGTCCGACTCGCACTTGGCCGGTTTTTTTTTATTTTCGCTGGTAAGCCGATAGTCGCGTGTGTAGTACTGTTTATACACGTGATATTCGAATGGTATGTACGATTATTGCACATGCATACACTCGTAGCAGAAGATGATACCAAAATTTTCTCCTATCAGGATCGAAAAAGCTGGCGATTCTGAGTGGAAATCATATTAAAAGTTACAAAAACAAAAAACAAGTGCGAGACAACTTTAAATAAAATGACTCGTTATGGCAATGACCCTACTGGGGGGGGCATATGTCCAGCAGTGGACATTTATCGGCTTAGAATGATGTTTTTGGGAAGTTTCAATGTGTAGTAAATTGTTAGGAAGTACTTTGCAGCGAAGCTCTGCGGGAAAGGACTGGTAGTCAGTAATTTCAAAATCATTGAAATCCCCTAGATTGCAATTAAATAGGGTGCTTTGCAGTCATTTCATAAGTCATCTTATTTGAAATTACCATAGAACACACCGTTATTTTTATCATAATAAAGATTCATTCCGAAATTACCCGAGCAGAATTTCTGTAGTTTGAAATTACCCCGATGCACTATACTACAATTTTATCTTTACCTTATTAAAATGGTAATCCTAATCCGGATTTCAAAGTAAGCATTTGCTTGATTTTATATTTGACATTTTAAGAGTTTACTGCTTACAAGCAGTAAAATTTACCATTTTTGTATCACTTGCTAGGTTTCAGTTTTCTAATTGACATAACATTTCTATAATTTTTTTGTAATCAGTTGTTAGTAAGGCACATAAAAGTTCTAAAAAGATACATATATTAAGTTGCAATAGTTTGTCTTATAAAGCAAGTTATACTTCTTTATATAAGACAAAGTCTTGTGAGATAAAGGTCTCTGCTACTATTTTTTTTTAACAAAATGTTTATTTGCCTCTCCTGTAAAATTTCGCTAAATACACTTACTAGGCTTTGATCTGGGACAGCCGAACGGCTAGCCAGGTATGTTTGCAAGTTAACAATAGGGATACTGTCGAGGCGATTCTTTCATTTAAAACCGGTTCTGCAGGTGGACTCGATGGAATTACACCCCAACACCTAAAAGATTTAGTGTCCCTATCCGCAGGTGATGCTGGAAATCATCTTCTTGACTCAATCACTAAATTAATGAATAATATGTACTCAGGAAATATCAACCCCGACATTGTTCCCATATTATTCGGTGCAAATCTTATCGCTCTATCTAAAAAAGATGGAGGCGTAAGACCCATAGCCGTTGGCTCCACGTTTCGTCGGCTTGCGTCCAAAATTGCAGTTAGGCATATTATTTCCAAATTACAACCCATCTTCGAACCCGTTCAACTCGGCTTCGGTACTAAAGGTGGGTGCGAGGCTGCTGTACATTCTCTACGTACATTTATAACCAATTCGTCGCCCGAGACTATAGTAAAAATCGATGTTAAAAATGCGTTTAACTCTATTAGTAGGGAATCTCTTCTGACAGAAGTCAAACAACAAATTCCGGAAATTTATAATTATCTCCTTGCTTCATATGCTGACCCAACAAATTTACTTTATCGACAACATCTTTTATCTTCAGAAGTAGGTTGTCAGCAGGGAGACCCACTCGGACCGGCGATTTTCAGTTTGGCAATTAATTCAATAATTCAAAATTTAAAAAGTAAATATAATGTCTGGTACTTAGAAGATGGTACCTTGGGGGGGGACATAGACACCGTGTTATTAGACCTTGAGACTATTATTTCAAAATTTAAAAATATTGGCCTTGACCTAAACTTCGGAAAATGTGAACTATTTCTTCATAATTCCGTAACACCCACTTCAGATGCTATACAAAAGTTTCAAAATTTGATACCTAATATAAAAATAGTAGACGAAAAGTCGCTTTATCTTCTAGGATCTCCTATTCTAGAAGAATCATTCCCTAATTACGTTCAAAATTCAATTACCAAATTCCGAAACTGCGCAAACCGCCTTTTCGATATTAGTCCACATTATGCATTAACTCTGATAAAATTTTGTTTATTTGTCCCCAAACTTACTTACGTTATGCGTTGCTGCCCCTTATGGAAATTTAAAGACAGCCTTTTGCTACTTTGGATGACTTAGTAAAATGTAACCTCGAAAAAATTCTGAATGTACAGTTCAACGATAGCTCATGGTCCCAGGCCGCTTTACCAATTCGGCACGGAGGTTTAGGCATCAGAAAGATTTCGGATGTATCTTTATCTGCGTTTTTGTCTTCTATCCACAGCTCTGTTAATCTTATAGGCAAAATTCTAAGGGCTTGCCCTACAAACTATAAGATTACAGGTTTGGAGGAGGCCAAAAACGCGTGGGTGTTAGCGTGCCCAGGTAAGGATCTTCCAATTCGTTCTTTTAGCCAAAGGAGTTGGGATGATGCTCTTTGTAAGTCATCTTATGACTCTTTGTTGCTTAATAGTACAGGGACATCTCGTGCAAGATTACTAGCAGCAGGAGTCAGGGAATCAGGTTATTGGCTCAAAGCTTACCCATCACCTAATACAGGCACCTTTTTGGAACCTGAAACCCTCCGTATAGCTGTATGCCTACGATTAGGGCTTAATGTCTGCTCAGCCCATAGATGTCCATGTGGCTCTGAAGTTTCAGCGTTGGGACACCACGGGCTGCACTGCCTTAAAAGTGCTGGCCCCAATTTCACCACATTGACAAGTCCTACAATTGTAAATTTACTGTTTCTCCAATCTGGGGCGTCTATAGGCTACAGTTACCGTTTACCATCGGAAGGGCCGTGCGTTAGTTTGCCACCAACATAAAATGTAGTGCAGGAAATTTAATAAATCAGCAGTAATTAACTAGTATTTATGAAGCAAAATTACAATTGTCACAAAAAACATGACAATTGTAGCGAAATCCCGACATATGCCGAACCTCATGTCAAGATTGAATGAGAATTGTACTAAACCTTGCGACAATTGTCACGGGTCTCGGAAAATACAAAGTAGTTTATTAACGATTTAATAACGTTATCAGTAATAATTTTATGTTGGTGGCAAATAAGCACATGGACCGTCCGATAGTAGGCGGTAGCCGTAGCCTACGGAGGCCTGTGACGTCAGTAAAAGTGATATTTTACAATTGTCACACTTGTAATTATGGTGAAATAGGCCACTGGTCGGTTTTCCAGGCACGCTGCCCTGAACGATGTCATCCGCCGGTCTCTTGCTGCTGTCAACGTGCCAGCTCTGCTGGAACCAACCGGCATTAGCAGAGACGATGGCAAGAGACCGGACGGTATGTCTTTGATTCCATGGAGGCAGGGAAGGGTGTTAGTGTGGGACGCCACATGTGTAGACACATTGGCCCCTTCCCACCTCCATGGGACCAGTAGTCGTGCAGGTGCAGCTGCGGAGGAGGCGGAAAGCCGAAAAATATTGAAATACAGTGGTCTCGGCACCGAATACATTTTTGTACCATTCGGTGTCGAGACTCTAGGCTCATGGGGTTCCAACGCTAGAAAACTATATAATGATTTAGCAAAAAGGCTCGTAGAGTGTACCGGGGATAAAAGGGCTGGCAGCTTCCTCGCTCAACGAATCAGCATAGCGATTCAGCGAGGGAATGCTGCCAGCGTTTTGGGCACTATGCCGAAGGGGGGAAATCTTTTTGATATTTAATTAAGTATTAGTTTTATATTTAGTTTAGTATGAAGTGTTTATTATTATTGATTTATTATTTCTTAGATTGTTTAAGGTTCTTGTTTGAATATATGATTTTATAATTAAAAAAAAAAGCAGTTAAAATGAACGTAGATATTTCTTTTACCGCTTTTATAATATTAAATAGTAAAATAAAACTAGCATAAAATATTATTTATTCATTTAAATTTAATTAGGTATCTACTTGATGTAGATATATGCAACTATTAAAATAAACTTGTGTACCTATTATAAATTTTTGCACTACTCGTCTACGTTAAAAGCAAGGACTTACTTGTTTTTAATATAGACTTTTTTACATTTTGTGATTATTACCAAGTTAAAAACGATTTTCAGCTGCCTATCCTAGACGACTTCAGTTACAGTTGTATAAAAAACAAGTAATATATAAAATGATATTACTAATAAATGTCAAAAATAATCATATTGATATCACTAGAACTTTTTGAGAAAATGTCTTTTAAAGTTAAAATACGCTTTTTGGCTCTCCTATAAAATTCACTAAAACCCTCATACTTGTTTTTCATTTTGAGCAGCCGAGTTCTTCCACTTACGTCTTAATTTATCCACTTGAACGTCCACCCCGCGCGACCATATTCCGGTCAACTGTCCGGGTTTTTTTAGCGACGTACGCCCCGCGCTGCGCATTCACAAGATTTTACAAAAACGTTTATATTTTCTAAACTACTTAAGGTATAATAATAAAAAAAATCAGGAGTATAAATGAAAATACAATTATTAAAATACAATGATAGTCATTGTAAAATACCTAATGATTTTGACTATAATCAAGGTTAAACTTAACACATCGGTAAAAAAATAAGAAAGATAACCTTCATATTTTAAACTCACTTGACAGGTATCACACTGTCAAAAACTTAAGATGATACACATTATCGTATAGAGCACACGTTCCTGATCATTTTTATGTATAATAACCCCAAAAATATGTAAATTAACGTGAAATACTTACGACATAACTAGGAGTCCTTAGCAAACACTCAGGCAGTTTGACCCAACACTGACAAATTATATTTTTTTATCGACTGAGTAACGAGCGTACACTGCCATATATATTTTTTAGCGCAAACTAGTTTATTAGGCTACGTTGTTGCAACAAGGGAATTAGGAAATAATGCCTCTATATTTCGCTAAATGCCGCTATAATCAACTGTGTCTCCTTCGACTTCATTGGATAGTATAGCATCCACGAACAGTCTACTGCCTTTTTTGTTTGGATACTATGCTATCATCGGACGTTCAAGTGGTTATGTGGCGCTACCTAAAAAAAAGTGATCTTGAGTAGAAACTACTTTTTGTGTTGCTTGTACAAGCCGACATGCATTTCTACGAACATAAAAGCCCGCTTGAACCTTTCGTACGATATCAACAAATGAACTTTTATAATTATACATGGTGTTACACCACCCACTGAAAACCTTGAACGGGGTGATTTAGTAGGCAATACTGAACAACTTTTATTCTAGGCCAATAACGAAGTTTAAAAAAAAATGCCTTTTTCATCATTGTGACCGATCGATAACTACATTTGTATGAAAGAGCTAAATTTTTTTTGAGATTTCATGGTTAGCTCTGTAGTAAGTACAAGTTGTTCAGTATCTTACCAAATCACCCCGTTCAAGGTTTTCAGTAGGTGTTGTTACACGTTGTATATGAACATTTTGAAAATAGGCCATTATTTCATTAAATTAATTCCAATTCCATATTCAACGATAATATGAAGTTACTGCAACGAGCAAAGCCGATTTGCATATAAAATGCGCTAAGTAGTTTAAATTTTATGGCTTTCGCTACAACGGCGATGTAATTCAAATTATGTCGATTTGATTCGTTACTGATAATATGACCACTATTTGAAATGCAACTTATGTTTAGGAAGATATCCTGTGAGCCGTGTATAAACGAATAAATAATAAAGACAATATAAATAATAATTACTTAAAATTTATTTTAATGGCTATTCACAACTTTCTAACCTAAAAAATTGACGTTTTCTGTCATAAACTGCCATTTCCTTCATTTAATATACAGCAATGCCTAGGGAAAAATATTTTTTGACTAAAATATGCAGTCAGGTATATTGGTATAGGCAAACCAAACATGAACATTTAAGAGCAAAAAAGTGTTTCAGATGTTCGAAAATAAGACAGCTAAAGATGAATAGGCGTAGATTTGTAAGATACAATAATTTCTAGAAATATATTGCGTGCATTTCATATTGTGATCGAATTTGCTATTTTAAATATTTAGGCGACATTCATACCGTACATAAATCGTTGAAGCATGCATCTATTATTATAATTTCTTTAACACATTGTAATGTTTGTTCATAAAAATGAACAAAATATTTAATTATATCTTTAGAGAATTAACTGCTAATAATTACGGACACTCTCTAAAACATCGTTTTAAAGTATTAAAATTCGTGACTTTATATATTTTTTAGATGAAATAAAACTATGAAAACGGATAAACTCGCGTATATTAACCAACTTTAACTACATTCCGACGTTTCAAACACTTTACAGGTTTGTGAAACCACTTTACAGGAATCCTGTATATTTTAGCATAAGAGAGAACATAAAAGCAGAAAGCACAAGGCCTTTTTCAACCGACTTCAAGAAAAGAAGGAGGTTCTCAATTCGACTGTATTTTTTTATGTTTGTTACCTCAGACCTTTCGACTGGGTAAAACAAATTTTGATGTTTTTTTTATTTGAAAGCTGATGCTTCCGGATTGGTCCCATTTTAATTTGGGCCAGTTTTTGACATCAATGTTTAAAATCATGACTCTTACTTGCAGTCGCCATCAGATATGTTGTAGGGGTCAGAGTGCTCACAAATATCTGAGCAGGATGCTTAGTCAAGTTGCCAATCGCTTACGCTTAGTAGAGTATCTTAGTTTTCCCTCTCAGTCACTTTTTCATATATTAGTACGACAAAGACAGCTGCCTTTCGTTTACGATTGACAATTAAGCGTTAGCGAATGGCAACTTGTCTGTCAATCCTGAAATGTACCTATTGTATACCATTCTTCAGTGAAAAGTAAAAAAGGTAAACAATTATGGCTGACTTTCCATACCATTTGACGTCTTTGACACATATCGCGAAACACGTTCGCAGATATATTTTTATTTTAATACTAATAAATATCAATAACTTTAACAAAAAAAAAATACGTTAAGTTCTAGTCACAGATGTCATATATATATATATATATACCATAGATCAAGCAAACGTATCTACTTAGCGTGTCAAATGAACTCGGTGAAATCCACTGAGTCGCAGCTTGCAGCTTTCGGGCGTCAAATTTTGTAAGTTGAAGTGAACAAAAACATTAATAATGCCTCCTTAAGTAATATTAATTGCAACAACACAAAAAAATATGAATACCTACTCAAGGGCCTGAGACATATTTAAAATCATAGGCAAGTAACAACTTAAGTACAAAATCTGACACGCTCGGCCGCCATACAAATGAATGAATTTGTTTCTTCTATCCAAATCTAATTCTGTGGTTCTACTTAGTTCAAGGTTTTAAGTTGGTGATAAAACCAAGATTATGTTTTAAAAGTTCATGATAATCATGATTATGAAATAATGCAAGTTAGCAGGATTGTTTACATTTTTTACTTTCAACTTACGAATTGTATAGGTAGTGATGTTAGTTAAAGACTAAAGGTGTTAGTTAGAATGCATGTTCAGTTAATTTGAACCGCTCCTACTGATGACGAGTACACAATAAAAACTGTCAACATTATCCTTCAGCGGCGGTAAGGTGGAAAGCTACTAGTACCCGATGATGTATCAATACTCCTCATCATAACTTGAGTTGCCATCGATAAGATAAAATCAACTGTTACGACATTTCAACAATGATAAATGTATGTGCCTTTAATGCTTCATATCCCAAGTTGAAATAATTAGCCCATTATGTGACATTCAAATTTGTACTGATGTGCCATCTATTGGGACTGCTAGCAAAAGCACCTGATAGTCCTGATACATACTCGTACAATGAAGTTGGCTAGGAAAATTTGCAATTTTGTGAAATGTTGTTATTGTCACCCTAAAAATAAATACTATTTAACAAGAGTAACAAACTCCTCTCTCAAAACATATGACAATATTTTATGTAGATTTACATATGAGCAAAATATCGTGATTCAAATAAATATTCTTTGTTAACATGTTACGCACTGGTACTTCCACCTTATTTGTTTTTTATCAACGCCGTTCCATTTCCCCTTATTTGGTTAGTAGATGTACTTCAAGCAAGCACCTTCAAAATACATTAACGCGTCCCTTCCCAAGGTTGACCAAAATACAACCCGTGTTCAAAGGGATTCCATTTGCGACGTTTTTACATCACAAAGCTTCCAAAGAAACCTGATTTTATTAAACCATTGGGTGGAAAGGGATATCCGGCGTCATTTCTATTTGTAAAAGTACTTAAAATATAAGTTTAATAGGTATTTACAAAAAGAGACTCGACATGTTTACAGAATAATTCTGATTCCATGAATGCTATTCAACTTGTTCGGTGGTTGAAACCGACTTCAGAAATGAAGGACGTTCTCAATTCGATTGTAAGTTTTATATAAAATAATATCGTCTTTCGGTAAAATGTAATTTACTATATTCAAAGTACTAATTCGTCTATAAATATGGCATATCCGACGATGTGATAAAATATGTCTATACAGTTAAGAAAAAAAACCGTTAAACGCAATTTTAGTAAGTTTTAATAATAAAATACTTAAAGTGTTCCTTTAGCAAAATATTTCTGAGAATTTATTTTTTGTCAATTTTCATTATTTTGAATTTATGGTTAAATTTTGGGTTACTTCTACTCAGAATCACGAGCTCTTTCAATGTGAAAATGTCCCATGGATTTTTACTATTTTAATTGTTATCATTTTCTATATAACAGTATAACTACTTTGTATATTATGTGGGATATATATATATTTTTTGAGATCGAAAGAACAAGAGCTCTTTTATTCGAAACCTATTTTATTAAAGTTCTGCGAGGATATTAAATAATTATTTGTACCTATATCATTAAAATTTCATAATTATTTTTACTGTACTTTGTCATACGACGCATTAACTTAAGCTGTATGTTGTATGATGTCTATTAAACAATAAATAATTCGAGAACAATAGAATATACAATACAAATCTACTCTCAACAAGAGAACAGCTACGTATCGCTTTCTTAGTTCTTCAAGCCGAGGTCTCATAGCCACTTCATCACGTTCGCTTTATAACCGACTTCAAAAATGGAGGTGCTCAATTCGACTTTTTTTTTCGTGTGAATGTTACTGGTTTTTTTATTTTGTGGACAATTATAATTAATGTAAATGACCGATTTCTCGCGTGTTTATTTAGTAATTATGTAAAAATACTGTCAGTATATCTAGACATCAAAATGATACTTATCTAGATGTAATATTGACTTTATTTATACTTATGGTAAGCGACAAAGTGGGCCGTTTTTGCTAAAACGCTCACAAATGGAGTACGTAGGTACACCAATTTAACAAATATGCTCTTTTCATATTTTGTACTAATACGAGTATTAGATCACTACGTATACTTAGATTAGATGATTCTGGAACGAACATTAGATTTGTTAATTCAGATAATTTACAATAAAATATGACCTTATTTGATTGTTTAGTCTTTCTCCGCATTTTCTATAAGTAATAAAAAACCTGCTTTAAAATTTTCGGGTTATTTTTACATCGATGTTTTTTAATTAGTTGAGTTTGGACGTGACTTGATAATAATTTACCTACTCGTGCGAGAAGAAAGTTTGTAGCCTCGTTGGATAAAAAATATATAACGGAGTAACAAAATAAAATTAAATAATAAGTACCTACCTCTTTGTGAACGACTTCAAAAAAGGAGGAGGTTATTAATTCGAGTGTTTTTTTTTGTATATGTGCTAATCGAAATCTTCGAGAATTTCAACAAGAAGAGCAAACCTGTTTCGTTTTGAAAAAAAAATATAAGCAGAGAATACATTGGATATGGTCACCGTACCGACCCTGAGCTATTGTATTGCCTACACGTATCATCATAGCCTAGCATGACGTAAAATAACAGGATGAGATTTATTTGCATCTCGGTACCTCAAAATTACATACATTATGTAGACGGGATGGCCATTATATCATTGGTAATGTAGCCTTTGATTAATTGTCTTATTAGCGTATTAGTTTTAATCGAGTCTACTGGTGAGCATAAGGCTGCCTCATTCCTAGGCCAAAGAATAGGCATAATTTTTCAGCGTGGGAATGTAGCCAGCCTTATGGGCACCCTTCCGCTAGGGACAGATCTGAAGGATTTACGTTAGGTACTCGTATTTTTTATTTTTAGTTTTTATGTATAATTTTAATAACAGTTTTTAAGTTTTGTTTTCTTTATTGTTGCAATTGTTAATTTACTTTCTAAGTTAATTAAAGTTTGAAATTGGTTTTAAAAGGGTTTTGCGAGTCACGTTCCATCCCATGAACGCTAAGAAATAAAAAAACGGCTTATTCCCACCTGTTACCACCGATATGACACCAGTGGTAAAAACTGGGTTTTTTCCCACCTGTTACCAACTAAAGGACCTTGGTGGTAACTACTGGGAATTTTTGCCACTTGTTACAACTACAATATTTGGACAGGAATATTGGAAATATAGGATATTGGGACAGGAAGGCTGACAGTTTCCTCGCACAGCGAAAAAGCATCGCGATTCAGCGGGGAAACGTTGCCAGCATCCTTGGCACTATGCCACAGGGTCCTTATTTGGATTTAGGCAGTTGTTACACTAGTAATTGGAGTTCGAGGCCAACGAAACTACGACAGATGCGTTATTGTCAAATCCGTCAAAGTCTCTTATGTCATTGTCAAATAAAGTTTTCAGGTTTCCACAACCTTTTTGTTATTTAATTAATTTATTTAAAATAATTCCTAATAAAAACATTATATTCCTGTGTAATGTTTGTACGCCTTTTTGTTTAATATGGCTGTCACAACTATGATTTTCTTAAAAACACGTAAATACCTAAAAACTTTTATTTTCTCTTAACTAACATTGATATGACAAAATTTTCTTGTAAAGAACTTAAAATGATAAGAGCCAACGTTTAAAAAGAAGTTGAATTACCAGTGAACACATATGACAGGGTGCCATATTTGTTAAGACAGTACCTAGGTATAGTTAAATTACTAAGCAGTATAAGTACTGTACTTTACCATTACTAAGCAGTTTTAAAATTATGGGAAAGAAATTTGGAAATGTAAAATGAAAGCATTTTTTGTATTTTGTTTTTTATTTGTCTTCTTCATCACTTATCCTCCTGAGTCCTGGGTAAAAATCGAGTACACTCCCATAAAAGCCGAGAGTTCTTTATTAGACCATCAGTGTTGAGTCCTGAACTTACTGTCGCTTATTTTAAGGTTTAAAATGAGTTTGTCACATTTTTGTTGGAACAAAGTTTGTACTCAAAGAGGTATATTTTAAGCATTTCTTTTACAAATTATTTGGGAGTCATAAAGGCCTCTTGGCTTTTATGGGAGTGTAGGTACTCGATTTTTACCCAGGACTCAGGAGGATAAGTGATGAAGAAGACAAATAAAAATAAAATACAAAAAATGCTTTCATTTCACATTTTTCCCATAATTTTAACCCGTAATAAGGCACCCATGCTTAATTACGGGTTAAAACTGTTTAGTAATAGTATAGTATAGTAGGTATTTATACTGCTTAGTAATTTAACCATACCTACCTTTTAATTTATGTGTAGTTAAATTGCTGTACCAAATGTTATTAACACCTGAGGTGATACCAGCGCAATACAAACTTAGTTACTAATAATTGCGGATAATTAAGTTTTTATTAAAATATCTTATATTTACGTGAAAATAAGTACATAATATTGTTTCTATAAATTAAAGAATTAAAATTACCAATAAATAACATACCTCAACGTCTGTTTTTAGAAAATAAGGATTTACTATTGTAAGGACATTTCATTGTTGTGGCAATATTTTCGTAGATTCTTTGGCCTCGAACTCCAGTTACTAGATTAGTTAGTTAAGTTTATTTTAAGTGTAACAAAAATTGTTATTTTATGTTGTTTTGGTAAATGTAACGTTAATAATACAGGGTGAAATTTACATCGTGAATCGTAATATGTTTTTCTAACTCTGAATAACTAACAATTGAATGCTTCACAAGTTACTTAGAAAATAGTCATAATTTTTATTTATTTTTTGTTTGTAATATTTATTTTCTAATTTTTAAGGAGATTTTAAGAAATGATAAAAAGTGTTTAAGACGTCAAATGTAATAAATATCATTTAATTTTGCACGAAATTACTGGCGTTATTAATTACTTCAATTTGAAGAGGCAATTTAAATTATTCAATTAATTTGTCTTAATAATCCATTTTGACATCCTAAAGCCAAAAAATACAAAAACAAACCCCAAAACAAACAAAAAATAAAAAATAACATGTCCATTTTTAAGTACCTAACTCGTGGGGCATTTAATTGTTAGTTATTTTAGAGTTAACAAAACATATTACGGTTCACGATTTCAATTTCACCCTGTATAAATAAACAAGGTTTGGTGGCAATGGCTACTGGGAAAAACAAATCCCAGGATTTTTTATTCCCAGTTGTTGCCACGGGTGTCAAATGGGTGGTAACCCAAAGAAACAATTTTTTTTCTAATTATCTAGCAGTTGCCGTCGAAGGATACGTATTTTCTATAGGTAGGTAAGTTAAAGTAACGCACGAATCTTTTTTCAATATATGAATCAACAGCACCAGCCGCGAATCCCATCGACCAATAAAACTCGTATTTAGTTCTGATATAGTTGATGACGTTTTAATTTCAATTTTGGAAATACAGGCACTTACATAGGTTTACAGGGCGTCCCAAAGTTATGGGCCATGAAGGGGAAGTACCTTGAATATCGTAAATTCGTACCTTAAACATCGTATTTTGCTGAAAGAAGACTTTATTATATTATGAAAATTAAATAATAATGCATTTAAAAAAAATGCTTTTTCTAGGCATCGAACCTACTTTAAAACAAAAAAATTTTTCGAAATTTTATGATGTCATTTGAAAGAATGGATAAAAAATAACAATTTTTTTTAAGAAACAAAGTATCTAAAACTAAAAGAATAACCAAAAAAGTTTGGTTCAAAATTCGAAAAAAAAATTGTAGTTGGTTCGATTTTCGTGTAAAGCAAGTAATTTTTGGAAAAAATTGAATGTAGAATTACTAAATTTTAAAAATAACAAAGTCTTCTTTCAGCAAAATACACTATCTACGATATTTAAGGTACTTCCCCTTCATGTCCCATAACTTTGGGACGCCCTGTCCTGTATATGTAAGTATCTACCTAAACAAGACCTAAACGGACGCCTACTCTACTTAACTGTTAACCCTTGAATGCATACTTAGATAAATACTATAGGGAAAACGATGCAACTGCAGTTGATATTAATAAAATTATAATATGTATTAACACTGTGATCTTTGAACCCAAAGTAACATTAGACAGTACAGAGGCAAAATAATGAATACGTAATAAATTTAAATGTTATTCATTTGTCGTCAAGAACTCCTATGAAATCACTTTACAATGGTCACTTCTGGTTGCTTATCTAATAGTTATCAGGCGCTTCGCATTGAAAAGTTAAGTGTTTAATCCATTTTAGAATTACATAGGATATAGTATAATAGTTTTGTTTATACAATTTATAATAGTAGGTAACACCTACAACTCTTAATAAATAAATATCATGGAATATTCTTACACAACAACGGGTAAGACTACTAATTTCTTGGCCGCGTGGTGACGGGAGTAATAATAAATACAATTGTCACCATGGCTTATGAAGGTACCTACCGTGATTTTTAATCGTTTGTCGTATTTGCCGTCAGGTTCTGATGATGATGTCCTCCTTGAAGTGTCCGTCGACGGCGATCCCTGGTTAACTAACTTCGTAAATGAGAGCGAAGATGGCTGGCGAATCCAAAGGCCATAGTCGGATTTTCATAGTAAGTCAGCCTTTAAATCAACCAGACTCTAGTATTTTTTTGTGAGTACCTCTTATGGTGAAGAATATTTCTGCTGAGTATCAACGTCCTATCGGTGACAGTTTTTGACTTATGATTTTTTTTAGTTTTTTCTTTAATGTGTTGTATCTCAGGATGTATAAAAGCGAATTGCTTCAAATTTTGAAATAATGTTCTTTATTTAGATATGCATCGAATTTAAAAAAATGAATATCGATTGTCGTATAAAAAAAAAGAAAAAAAAAGACCAAAAAATTTTTCATATTTTTTTTTGTGTACCTATGAAGTAGTGACACCTCTATTTTCTTTTTCTAATTATAGACCATACATTGGCCTACAAGTTGCCTAAGTATCAAAATTTTCCAAGCGGTACTTCTTACCAAAAATCGGCAATATGTGTGGTCAAGTTCTGCATTCAATCGGTGTTTTTCAATGTAGTATACAAACTCTTCATTTATATTTGAGTTTTCTTATCAGGTTATCTTATTTAAGAGTAAATGCTAATGACAACTTAATGTCATCATGATGCAAGCTGTTTATTTCATTATTAATCGGCCGTTTATTATTTTAACTAGCGTAATTCGATATTATTTATGAGATATTCATTAAAAATAATATATTTCTTGAATATATATATATATATATTGTCGAGATACGCTAGTTGAAATGGTAAACGGCCGATTAATAATGAAATAAACAGCTTGCATCATGATGACATTAAGTTGTCATTAGCATTTACTCTTAAATAAGATAACCTGATAAGAAAACTCAAATATAAATGAAGAGTTTGTATACTACATTGAAAAACACCGATTGAATGCAGAACTTGACCACACATATTGCCGATTTTTGGTAAGAAGTACCGCTTGGAAAATTTTGATACTTAGGCAACTAGTAGGCCAATGTATGGTCTATAATTAGAAAAAGAAAATAGAGGTGTCACTACTTCATAGGTACACAAAAAAAAATATGAAAAATTTTTTGGTCTTTTTTTTCTTTTTTTTATACGACAATCGATATTCATTTTTTTAAATTCGATGCATATCTAAATAAAGAACATTATTTCAAAATTTGAAGCAATTCGCTTTTATACATCCTGAAATACAACACATTAAAGAAAAAACTAAAAAAAATCATAAGTCAAAAACTGTCACCGATAGGACGTTGATACTCAGCAGAAATATTCTTCACCATAAGAGGTACTCACAAAAAAATACTAGAGTCTGGTTGATTTAAAGGCTGACTTACTATGAAAATCCGACTATGGCCTTTAGTTTTAAAAGTAACGGTTGCACGGCGCACAGTACAACTGACCGAGAGAGTAAAACGTCAGGCTCTAATAAGTAAGTGAGTGCGAAAAGGACGAGTAGTACGAAAAAACGGTTAACGCGTAACCATGATAGGTGGCGGGCGTTACAAGAGTCGACTAAAGTCTATTGATGTGTCACTGACCATCAATAGACCTTATTGTCATGCATTTATTGAAGATTGGTGATGGTCAGCAGCATCATTATATGTAATGGTCACAACACTGCGATGTTCAGCTTTTGTCCAGCTTGGCGATCATACGCTTACGTAATAGGAGAGGCACACATCCAGCAGTGGACTGAAATTGGCTGGTGATGGGATTCTTACAAACGGCCTAATCTGTAAACTCAATTAAGTTTGTATTGTAGGTGCTAAAGCGACGATACCTATTTCTTATACTCGTAATAAATATATTATATAGACACAAGACGGAAAAAATATAATAATATTATACAGATTAGTACATTGAATCGCAAATACAGAAATTATTGGCTATCCAACAATGAGGTACGCTGAATATTAGGTTACACAAATACCCCTTTCGAAATTTGCTCATCGAAACAAGAAATGCCTTTACTGAAGTAAATAAATAGTTAGCAATTTGTCTGACTATAATTATGAAATATTCAAATGAAAGATTCTTGCGGATGACGAGTTATATTGAATTTTAGTCTTTGTAGACTTTAATTTTTTAAGGCTTAGGTACATAATTATATTTTTAACTGACTACTATACGGCGGGCTCAGTGTTTAATAACTTGCCGAAACATGTCACGTGCTGTGATGCCTGTGATATAGTTACGTACGTAAGTTAAACTATTTTATTATTATTACACTGATTTTATAATAAGTGATTTAATTTTAAGTATGTTCAGGTTGCTTAGACAAGTTGCCAATTGCTAACGCTTAATCGTCAATCGTAAACGAAAGGCAGCTAACTGTCTTTGTCGCACTAATATTAAAGAGTGACAGAGAGCGAAAACTACGATACGCTACATCCAAGTTTCAAGAATCAGTTTTAACAAGAATATACTACAAGGGGAACTACCGTAACCAACAATGGTTGAATGTAAGGCCAGCCTTAGAGCGCTCGTACACCTGTAAGTTCTTACGTAAGTTATAGGGACGGGGCTATACTAAGGAATGAGATAGAGATATTCACCTCTCATTCTTTAGTATAGCTTCGTCCCTATAACTTACGTAAGAACTTACAGGTGTACGAGCGCTCTTAAACAAAATTATTATTCAACAACAATGACCAACTCGCCTACTTCCTTAGTAATCACTTAGTACTTAAGCAGTTCAAGTGTCAGAGAAAGATAACAAAGATTACGTATAATTGCACTTCGCTATATTATAAATATGCCTCAGCACACTAGATAACAGTCAGTGACCAGCTCTTTTGACAGAAAGATTGTCCCCATAGTCACCATGAAAGTGGTGTTTCTGCTGCCATTTTTGGTAGCGTTTTGTTGGAGCGATACAATCGAGGAGGGGGAAGTTGATTGGTGGCAGAGTACCATTTTCTACCAGATTTATCCGCGATCGTATGCTGATAGCAATGGCGATGGAATTGGTGATCTTAATGGTATGTAAATTATAAAAATATGTGAAGTGCAATGTAGAAATAATCGGTTTTAGTTTTGTCGATATTCGCACCTTTTGTGATAATGATGATAATATTATAGTTTTTGGTGAAACAAACTTATTTTAGTCATAACACAGTTATCAGGGTGCCTAGACAAGTTGCCAATCGCTAACGCTTAATCGTCAATCGTAAGCGAAAGGCAGCTAACTGTCTTTGTCGCACTAATATGAAAGAGTGACTGAGAGGGTAAACTACGATAGGTACGCTACTAAGCGCTAGCGATTGGCAACTTGGCTAAGCATCCAGGTGGCGTAAGATGGTCACGCATTTACCGTTTATCGTGCTAGTCGTCACTTTAGCACTTGCATATTATGCACTTGTTAGATCCTGGCGGCAACAACGATAAACAATTAAACACGGTACCGTCATAAATCTACTGGTTACTAAAAATACCAGGGACCGTAACCGGTATTTTGCAAAAACCTCGAAATAGCCCAATATTTTAAAATGGAAAGAAAGAAAGAATTGCTATACCTATCATATTACCATTAATTTAGACTTTATATACCGAAGAAAGAAAAAAGAACCGTCCTTTTGTATAGAGAAAATAACGGTTCCGGTCCCTGAAAAATACTATTATACAGTATTAGGTAGGTACCTACGGTTACAAATTGTACAATGGTATAATAATGAAATCTGTCAGATAAAGGTTAGTTGTTTTTTATATGCCTGAGGAAATAAGTTGTGGGGTTGTATGAAAAAAAAAGTGTGCTTCTGTACTTCTGTGGTATATTTGTATTTCATGTGGTCTTACGTAAAATACAGTCTTTGTGTATAGAATATTACGTAGATAGGTAGGTAATAACAAGAACTTTTGTTTCTCAGAATAAAATGAATAATCTTGCGATACTGCATTTCAGGAATACGCTCTAAATTAGAATACCTAAAGGACCTTGGTGTTGGCGCGATATGGCTGTCACCAATATTCCAGTCACCTATGTACGACTTTGGCTACGATATTGCGGACTTCTACGCAATTCATGACGAATATGGCACCATGGAAGATTTTGAAGCTCTTACGGCAAGGGCTACAGAGCTAGGTAAGTATAGTCACGTCTAATAATATGTATACATTTCGGAACGTATGTCAAGGGCATAAGGATCAAAATCGTATACATTTTACTAGACCCGACCGTGCAACCAGTAAAAGATTTTTCGAAGTGTCTGCAGTATAGAGTTTAGAAAAGAATGAACAGGGTTTTAAAAGGGTCTACTATTGTCTGCAATGCTCATGTAAATAAATAAAATAAAATAGCCTACTTATATTTTTAGCAACTTAAATATTATAAAAATAAAACTGTATATTTAGGTTAAGAGTTCCGTAAGTAGATAAATTATTTGCTATAATTATGCTCATTTGTAGGCAAAGGCCTCCTCCATCTTGCAATGCTCATGCAGAATCCCTGAAGTTGCAATCGTTAACCGACATTCGTCAAGGCAAAACAAAATTAAAGTGTAAATCTACGAACAAATAAAACATGGAAGCCGCATGCCATACTAAATTGCCTTTCAAAAACGGTCCTGAAGTTTAGTTGACAAGTGTCACCCCCTCTTCAATGCATCACAGTAATTAATTTCAATGTCAACCTATAAAAACTTAAACCGCCATTTAAAAATAGTTGTGATTGGTCCATAAACGTTTTGATAGGCTATAATTATTATATAAAAATTTGTCAAAGATGTTGCGCCGAAATCTGCGCGGTGTTAAGAAAAGCGCTATGTCCTGCCCATCTTGGCATAATTGAACTATTGTTTTTGGGGGCATTCTTGAGCTGGCGTTAGACGTCCATGTTAAAATGTCCATGTTAAATGTGGTCGCAGGTGTAAATAAAATATTATCGAATTGACCTATTGAATAACTATGGATACTTCTTATTGTCTATAATAAGGACTATTAAGTTTACATTATTGACCTACCATTGATAGCGAAATAAATTACCGAATCGCCTTTCAATCAATGCTATCTACATTGTGTTTTTCATGCCATGACATGAGTTGACAGGTGACTTGGAATGTTATGATAGGCCCCCATCTAGTATTACCTTCTATCTCACAAGTGGCTTCACTTGTCAAATCGGATTTGCGGTACATGAACAAGAAAATCATTTGCACTGCAATTTTATAGGTCTCAAGGTGGTACTGGATCTTGTTCCTAACCATTCCTCTAATGAAAGCGAATGGTTTAAGAAGGCCCTTGAGGGCGATTCGAAATATTATAACTATTTTGTATGGGAAGACGGAGTTATCGACGAGAATGGGATCCGGCAACCCCCAAATAATTGGGTATGATAATTAATTTTTACGTTTAGAAAAGTCCAATGAACAGTTACATTCATCATTACACTTAAGACGTACTTACTACCAACATTGATATTAATAATTCAATTGTCAGCCTCTGTAGCCTAGTTGGTAGTGACCCTGCCTACGAAGCTGGAGGTTCCGGGTTCGAATCCTGGCGAGGGCATTATTTGTGTATTTATTTATCACAAATATTTGTTCCTTGGTCATGGTTGTCTATGTATTTAAGTATCTATATGTATCTATCTATTATACAGGGTGTTCGTTTCGATTTGCGATAAATTAGACAGGTTACTTGGGCCATTAATAGAAGTTGTCTGGTATATCGGCTTTTGGAAAATTCGATAAAAAATATATTTTTTTGTTTTCATACATAATAAATGAAATGGTAAGTGTGAGATAACCTTAAGAATAAAATAAAAGTTAATCTCAGGTGAATGACGGCACATGTCAAAATAAGTAACATTAGATTGTAATAAAGGTTGCAATACACATGTTCAGTGATTAAACTTATTTTTTTAATAACTCAATAACAGTAAAAATTAAAAACACTAGTTTCTAAGAGAAATTAATTATATTTGGCCTAAATAAGCTTCCTTTAAAGTTATAGCATATGAAGAAAAATACGCTGTATATATCGTCGCCTGGCATCCACATCACAAGCCTTAATTGAGCTTACCGTGGGACTAGGTTGATTTGTGTAAGATGTCCAAAGATATTTATTTATTTATTTATTTAATTATGCGTTA
>JALPQI010009091.1:0-51203 GCA_025490895.1 Thaumatotibia leucotreta
ATTATATCCGTTAGTCGTTAAAATATAAATCAACTTATCTCAAAAACTGTAAGAGGTACTTTGATCAACCACCTGCGACCACGGGTGTAACGTCATGCCCGAAACGTCAGGATATAATTAAACGTAAGTTTACGCGATTAAGACCCGTTTGTCTTTAAAATATGAGTGATAATCGTGAAAGTTTAAATCAATATACTTTGATCAAACCAAAAATCATTGAAAGGGTTTATTAACATGCATTACCTCCATTTTTTAAGAATTTTATACCTCATAGAAAAATACATATCCGTATCAAATTGCAGGTCATACAACACAAGATCCGTATCAAATTGAAGATATTTATATTTGAATTTTTTTTTTCATATTTCATTAATTTATTAATGACAATTTATAGTATTTTGAAAATAGATAGATAGATAGATAGAATACTCTTTATTGCACACCTTAACAAAAAAGAAAACATGGTTAAAACAGCCGATTATACATAGAGGTACACAACAGGCGGTCTTATCGCTATAAAGCAATCTCTTCCAGACAACCTTTGGGTAGCGGAAACAAATTAAAATAGTGAAACAGTAGGTGATTGCAACATTTTAAGAAGCTCATTTATCTTATCACACACATTTAAAAGTACATATATACATATATATTATAAATATACAAAACATACATATATATTCATACATATAAATAAATACATATATACCTACATATAAAAATAAAAAAATACGGAAAACTAGCTATACACCTAAACCAGCCAATCCAGCCATAGATATGCCAGTGAATGACCAAAATTAAGACTACCTACTACAGTTATGGGAGTAAATAGTGATCTTTAAGTCGTTTTTTAAATATATTTAGAGATTGAGCGTGCCTAACATCCGGCGGCAGAGAGTTCCAAAGACGAACAGCCAGGAAAGTAAAAGAACGGTTATAAAATTTAGAAGATGAGGATGGGACGGAAAGAAGTAGATTTTGTGACGACCTGACCGAACAAAGATAATTGAAACGTTCTTTAAGATAGCGAGGAGTTTCAGGGAGGAAAAGGACACGATATAAAAGGCATAAAAGGTGAAAGTTACGACGGAAACGAATAGGGAACCACTTAAGCTGCAAACGGAAATGAGAAACGTGGTCAAACTTACGCAAACCAAAAATAAACCGGATACTGACATTTTGAATTCGCTCTAGCTTATCAAGTTGTTCCTCAGTCAGATCAAGATATGAAACGTCAGCATAATCCAATATGGGGAGGAGGAGAGTTTGGGCAAGCGCAATCTTGGTCGAAATAGGTAGGAAATTACGCAACCTTCTAAGAGAACCCACAGCTGCAAACGTCTTCCTGCTCACTTCACTAACCTGAGGCACCCAAGATAAGGTGCTGTCCATAATAATTCCTAAGTTTTTAACTTGTTTTGAGTAGGGAATTAATACACCATCAAAGTAAATAGGGGCAAGATTATTAAAATCAACTTTGGCTAGTAATTTAGAGCTACCTATTATAATACACTGTGTTTTATTAGGATTAACTTTAAGGCCAAAATCAAGAGTCCAGTTTAAGATGCATAACAAGTCGCTATTCACAGTATCGATGACAGACAGAATATCACCAGTCCCACCCTGACAGTAAATTTGAAGGTCATCGGCATAAAGGTGATAATGTGAAGATAGATTTTTAGTTATAGAACCAATAAACAAAGAGAATAATAAAGGAGACAACACGCCGCCTTGCGGTACGCCGGCCAACGTGCTGCACCAAGAAGAACGGAATTCATCCACCTTTATACATTGCCGACGGCCAAATAAATAACTACGAAACCATCCAATTACCGCAGGAGACATATTAAGAGAACGCAGTATACCAAGTAGAACGTCAAAGTCAACAGTATTGAACGCATTACTAAAATCTAGCAGCGTCAATACTGTTAACTTCTGAGCGTTCATTCCCGAACGGATGTCGTCGGTGATCTTCACTAAAGCAGTAGCCGTACTATGACCAGGACGGAAACCAGACTGGAAGGGGTTAAGGAGATCAAATTTGTTGAGAAACCCTGTGAGCTGTTGGTTAACAAGACGTTCAAGAACTTTAGACAAAAAGGGAAGGATGGAGATAGGACGATAGTCAGGAAACGAAGATGGATTAGGCTTTTTCGGAATAGGAACAATACAGGCATCCTTCCATAGAGACGGAAAGGAACACGAGGAAATCGAGTTATTTAGGATAACGGATATGATAGGTACAAGCAGGTCAAGGAGGGGAAGAATCATAGCACGACTAATACAATCAACACCGACGGCATTCGACGTAATGGCAACTATGCTCTTCTTAATATCACTGTCAGTAAAAGGCACGAAACAGAAAGGAGATGAGTCAGGAGCTGGAAGAGAAGAAAGATATTGCAGAGTTTTTTCTTTGGCGTGGCCACCAAACGTAGCAGAAGCCGAGAAGTGCTGGTTAAGCGAATTGAAGTCCACATTTTTAGTGGAGGAGTGCTCTTGGGATTTACCAACTCCAAGCGACTTAAGAAAACGCCACACCTTCGCGGGATCACCGTTTTCTACGGACTGGTGAATATATCGTCTTTGCGCGTTTCGACAAATGGTATTACAACGGTTTCGCAGGATGTGATAGCGAGACTTATTAGCATCAGAAGGATTGGACTTATACCTCGACCTTAAGAAATTCTTTTTGTCCAGGAGCAATTTAATCTCTTTTGTCAGCCAAGGAGCAGGTAAATGTTTTACCTTGATAGACCGGACTGGGGCATGCACATCATAGAGCTGGCCGAGTAAAGAATTAAAAAGCGACACTTGTTCATCTACAGTATCAGCTCCAGAGATAACACCCCAGTCAATTTTCAAAGCGTCCTCAAGAAGCTTACCCGCATCCATACAACCAAAATTGCGCTGTAACAGGATTTTAGCTTTCGTCTTAGGTGGTCTAACTTTATATGACAAATAGACTAAGTCGTGGTATGAAAAAGCATCGGCCCCAAACTGGCCAGACTTTGCGACATGAGAAAGGGAGGACGTTAAAGAGAGATCTAATAGGGAAGGTGCACAATTTGGAAAATGATGTGTAGGGCCGGAAGGAAGTATGTTTAGCTTGCACGAATGAACCAGAGACTTTAAAGAACGGGATCGGTTGTCATCTTTAAGGAGACAAGTATTGAAGTCACCCATTATAATATGGTGCTGAAATGAGGGCATAAGATCTTCAAGAAGGCTCTCTAAAGAGGAAAAATAATTAACGTGCAGCGAAGGAGAGTAGAAGACACCAAGGAGAAGTTTTGTATGTGAAAAGGAAATGTCAAGAAATAGGTATTCTGCAACATCAGAAGAAGGGGAAGGTGCTGACATGCGGATAATAGAGAAGGGTATGTGGGAACGGAGGTAAATGGCAACCCCTCCGCCAGCTCTCCCGGGGCGATCATTCCTAATTAAGTTAAACCCAGGCAAAGAAAAGGAGGTAGAGGGCAGACACGGCTTAAGCCATGATTCCGACACAAGAATCGCATGAATATTTTTTAAGTCAAACGTAGCAAGAAAGTCTGTATAATGTGACGGAATACTTTGGGCATTAATGTGTACAAAGTTGAGATTTTTACTGACCTGACTAAGCTCTAAATCTAATAAATCATGGAGTGAGGGAGGTAGGCTACAAAAACTGTCACTTGATGTAGAATCCGATGAAAAAGACATAAAGTTACTGTCATCTTCAGACTCACTACTATGACCACAGTGGTGCATTAAAATAATGTAGGCTGTTAAAAATATATACTTATATAATATAAAAACAAGAAACAATAAGTAAATAAAATAAAATAGACTAAATAAATAGACAGAAAAGTGCCTAAACACGTAACTATCACGCTACCCACCAGCTTTTAGAAGAACACAAACATAAAAACAGAATTATTCAGCAAAACCGAAACGCACTAATTTTACTACAGCAACACTGAAAGATGGATGTCATTTTGCGTAACGTCAAATGTCACAAATCGCAACTGACACTGACAGAAAAGAATAAAGCTACAAGTCATTAAGTTGGAACAGGTTAATTATTAACAAAACAATAATGAAGGTGGATTTAAAAATGCTACTACACGGCCAAAATGAAAAGTCACAGGAAGTATAATACGACCAACAGCACAAGTACACGCTCAGCGCCTCACATCTTGGGCTTTACCACCGCACGCCTTTCTCTCCTGGCCGGAACTTTACCAGCCTGCGGTGCTCCGTCCGAGGCACCCGGGGCTGGCTCAGCGGCATTGGCAGCACACGACGGAGTTTGCGCACCCGGCAGGCTCTCCACTTCAGAGACGCTGTTCGCACGGCGACGCACGCCATCCTTACCAAGGACAATCACATCGCCGTTCCAGCTCCAACAATTTCGAACTCCAAAGCGTTCACGTGCTACCATGAAAGCGCTGTGACGCGGCTGAGTCAAGAACTCGCCAAGTGTCACCCCCGTGCCCTTTAACGCTACCTTGCCAAACCACACATCATCCCTAGTGGCAGTCGATACGAATTTAACAAGGATCGCACGTGGTTTCTTGCTGACCTTGCTGCGGCCGCTTCGCCCACCCAACCGATGACAACGCTCAACCTCAGCAACCGTAAAGTCGTTCCGGATAGCCCGCAGTGTACTGGCAACAAGTTGTGTGGTATCTTCAGAGTCCTCTTCAGCTACGCCATGGACCAACAGCATCTTGCGGCGAGAACGCGTTTCAATTTGATCCACTTGGCCGGTTAAAAGCTCAACCTGCTTCTGAAGGCTCTCGAGGGACTTCATGACAAACTCCTTAAAAAAGCCAAAGCTAGCCGACAACGAAGCAACTGTAGGGCTAGCTGTATCGGCTCTGTCAAGGCCTGCCTGGAACGCAGCCATCTGTTCCTTAAATGTGTTGTTCAATTCCAAAATTGAATTTTTTAGTGAATCCACTTGTGACATTGTGTTGAGTTGTGATTATAAATTCCCGGATATAAGCAAGGATAATGCTGGTAGGTGAAAAGCGTCACTATTGCATATATTTAAGCAAAGTTTCAAGTTTAGAAACCAATTAATTATAAATTAAAATAATAAATATTGTGCACAAGATGTTAACTGGTTTTATTCACCTACCCGAAAAAAAAAAAATCTGAAAATAATCAATAATATAAAAAAATACATGTAAATTAAAAGAACCTACAAATAGAAAATCTCGCCCAAATCGCTGCCAATGGGCAGTGTGTATCAAATTTAATTACTGTAATTATAATTCATGACATTCATTATTATTTTCTTTTATACTTATAGTTTCCGAGTAAATCAGCTGTGATAAACTGACATGACGAATCTATAAGGATTTAAACTTTCAGGTTTATCACTCATATTTTAACCACAAACTAAGTCGGATTCATATTCAAGCCATTTTGTGAGTGTTGTGTATAGACCTAGTGACAACCCTAGCCTAGAAGTGAATAATCAAGAGTAGAGTAGTTCACAAAACCCGCGCAGCTAGAAGGTGTTGATACATTCTCTCTGGGTGTTGATTTCTCGCCAATCTGCCTGCGATCATGGGTGTAACGTCAGGACAATATTAAACGTATCTTTACACGAATAAGATCCGTTTCTCATTAATATATTAATCTATGGAGGTTCGATGTTTGCCATTATAGCTACGAAACCCTAAAAATTTCTCCGAAAATTTTATGTAGGTATAATAATTAGTTCTGTAATCTGGACATACGTTCAATTGCTACAAGGACTTGATTTAATTTTGTTTTAATAATAATGCTCCTTTGAACTCGGAGTTTATACACAAAGGCGGCAAAGGTAGCCATGTGGCTTGTATTTATAAACTCCGTAGCCGGCCCTATTCCCGGGCTATTTAAGAACGCGTTGAACGCCCGATTGTTGTTAGGAGCTGAAATATATTGACCACAAGTCACTGGTAAAAGTTAGTATAGATATAAATCCAATACGTGCAAAACAATTACCGCTGGAGAAGTTGCGATAAAGGTAAGTTGTGGTAGCTTAGCTGGTGTTAAGCAATATCAGTCTTTAGTTCTTTACTATTACCTCAAGCAAAATTAAACCCTTCTTTTCTGGAATGGCAATTTTTAGTATAACATAGTTCACAAGGGAATAACTTAAATGCAATAATCTCAATGTAAAATTTGTTGTGTTCCTAATTGGTCTACTTTTCTCACTGCCTAACTCCGTAATTCAATCAAAATGTCATGTGGTGGCATTACTCTAAAATATCGGAAATCGTGACAATAAATTAGGTACACAAAGGCAGTACAATTAGTATCCACATTCTATTATGAGTACGACATAAGAGCTTGGATGATAAACTGTGCAGTATGTTTAATGCACATTCAACATACAAACATTAATATAAATGTTAAACGAAAGTAATGCAGTCATTAAGCGCAATGCATTAGATAAACACAAACGCAGTCGCAATCAACAAATTTAAGCTAACTAATATTATGATTTGTTTCGTTTTACCGTGTACGGAAACAGGCGCATGGCCAAATAAGCTCAAAGCTCGCTAACCGGCGCTAATGAATCAAAACAAACGCTTAAAACCGCTCGAACCAAAGTAGCCGATTAGACCAAAGGTCTGTTCGAACTTAAATATTCACAACGTGATTTGTTATTGTATTTTATTCCTGAAAAAGAGAAAAATTTGGTCCAGGCATACGGATGTCGTGCATCGAGTTGAAGCCAATGGAACTCAGAGTTTCTTTCAACAACACAATCAAGCAAAGTTTTCGTATCAAAATAACATGGCTATACTATACGTATAAATACCAATTATAACGCCTGCCTTGTAACACGGTTTTTTTCAGTGTTCCGAAACCAACTTTTTCCATTTGGATTTATTTACCATATTAATACTCACAATCAGAAGATTTTCGAATGCTTATAATTATCTGAAAAAGTGTCCCTTTTCCATAAAATGTTCATACACTCTGTTTAGTTACCGTCATGGGTGAATATTTGAGCGTTTCAACCGCCTAGTTTTGGTGGCATCATTTTTGCCGAAGTTTTTAAACGTCTCAATGTTATACTTCGTCATTTGTTTAAGGTACCGTGCCTCCTGTCCAATTGACAAAGTAGGACATTGTAACGAATATAAACTTCGGCAAAAATGATGCCACCAAAATTAGACGGTTGAAACGCTCAGATATCACCCCATACGAATTCTATTATGATATTTATGATGTTACCGCCTTTTCTAGAAAACGAAACAAAAATTCCTTTTTTTATTCAAATTCAATTGATATGACTCGAATTCAAATATGAACGCATCGAGTCGAGTTCTTGGAAGTTGAAATAAAAATTGTGTATGCCTCCAGTTTACGGTCGCGTTCAGCAGATAATGCAGCGATAAGTAAATATTGTTGTTTTAAGAGTAGCAGCACTCAATACTACCATACACATATACGAGTATATATTCTAGGAAAAAGTGTTTGTTCCACCGTAAGATGTACTCGTAAAAAAACTGTCTCATGTATTCCTCTTTTAGGTACCTATTTGTAACTAAATTACTACTAAAAAGTCTCTAGCTCGATTTTCCATGCAAACCTAATTAATTATAGTCTCAATAATAGGTATATTTACTTCTTTGCTATGGAAGAATGTTCTCATAATAACGTAGAATAATAATTAAATCTCAAAATCAAAGGGAAATTCAAGCGTGAAGTGAATTATCCAATAGACCTCCCGATCCCCACGCCGTAACCTCAAACACGCGCGAAACTGTCAACTCCAGTATTTCAAATCAATCATGCACATCGAAATATTCAGTGCGAGCGCCCGCGAACATCCAGCATTGCGTCGGCAATCATGCAAGAATTCGGAGAACCGGCGGAGGAATTTTTCGATTAAGCCAGCTTCCACCGAGCACCGTCATTGTAGTAGTCGACACCTACCGAACCCTTGGCGAGGGGACATTAAAATGTAGGACGGACGAAGCTTGAAAAGGCAGCGGTCAGGGTGGGTGCCGATGCCGAGACAAGGTTAAGCATGCACAGAATTACAAAGATAAGTAATAGAATATTTAAGCCTAAGATGTTTTATAATATAAAACCTGGTAGTGTAATTAGATTAAAAGACAGGAATATTAATAACAATATATGAAAATTAATGCACTAAGTTGTAATGAAAAAACGTAGAGATACGCATGCAAATCAACAGCTTGCATTTATAGAATTAGTGGGTTTATACCTACAATCTAACTATATCTAAATAATTTTCGCTACAAAACTCAGGTCAAGAATTATTATATTTCCGCCGCGTTCTGATGGTAACGCTCTGCCATGGTTCGCCAGCAGTACTAAATCAAAAAACACTTAGTTTCGGCTCTTCGGCTGTAGGCTCGTCTTTTGTAGCTTTGACTCTTACATTCATAACAGTTATGGTATTTGCAATCGGTGGTATTTTCGCTTGTGGTGAAGTGTTCGGTAAGCATTGTGAATAATAGCCCTGGAATAGAGCCAAATGAGAACTTGCCCGAAATTAAATACCCAAATAAATCTATTGCGGTCGGATGTTTAACAACCCTATTAGTGAAACTTGGGGAACGAAATAAAATGGCCCATTCGTACATACTTAAAAACGCGTTTCTAATATGTTAAACCGACAAACAAAAGGATATGTGACTATAATAAATCTATTTACATACTTGGCTATAAATAAGGCTACTTTAGACTTGAAAACAAAGGCTTAGGAAGCTTCTCATCTGGTCCTGTGGGAATTTGCAAAGTAGGTAAGTAAGTTATAGCGGTCCTTTATCGTAACGGAGGCCTAGGCCGGGTTCCGTGATAGCGTGATACATGATCTACTGAAGGCTCGCATCAGGCACGTAAACTAATAAAAAACGATTTATTGTACCCAAGCGCATATTATTTTTTAACTCCTGACGCAAATGGGATGGGATGGAATTCTGGATACGAAATTTGAGTAATGTATTAATTTTGTACTTCTGTGCTTTCGCGTTACTTTGTGATGGCCGATGAAGGGGTTAATTAACAGATGTCTGAGATGTTTAAGGATAATTGAAGAAATTCCTTTTCAAAAAAGGCTTAATCAAAGTGTCTAGTAACGAACTAGTCTTCATTGTTGTTTCAACTGTATAGTCTGGTATTTTAACTGGTATAATGTTTTTCACTGACTATACCTTCGGTGCTCAAAATCCACCGAGTCAGGAGCTACGTAGAAGTTCAAGTTCCCTTTTTCTTCTAAAATCTGGCCACTAACATAAGTACAAACTCTTACTAGTTTCTACTCAATTTCACAAGAAGAAACCCTGAGTCCTCTTCAACCGGAAAGTTCATTCATAATAATGTATTTTAATCCTATGTGCTGTTTGCATAAACTGAATGTATCCAATTAGCGTAAAATGTTTCACCCCGCCATGTTTTCTTTGTCGTTAAAAATCAGTGAGTAAAATATTCCATTTGTTAACGTGTAGATTTGTGTGTGGAAACCACACAACTCAAACGATGACGGGATAATTTGGATTCTTTTTACAAGACTGCCGAGATTAGCACAAAACCGGAAAAATGGAGGAAGAGGGAGGCATTTGCTCAGTAGTAGAACACGACAGGTTCTTAAAAATAACGCCGTAGATGTATACGAGTACCTATTAGCAAACGCACTAGGTACATAGTTTCCGAAAATTTATTGGATTTTCTACATTTTATTTCATATTTTCGAGAAAATAAGTAGTTATAATTAGGAAAATAACTTTTCGAAAATAAACATCATTATCTTACCAATTTCCCAGGATTCGCATGTTTCAGGTAGCCTGAACTGAAGTCTGCCTGGCAATCAAATCCCAATATTTTGGCTTACTTCCAACCCAGAAAGGAAAACAGGCCCTATTATCGGGATTAGTTCCATTTCCTTCGCCGAGCTAAGACCCGAAAAGCTTGCTAAAGGCAAAAGCACTGGTAAGTTTGGGTCCGCAACTTCCGGAATGCAATTCGCTCGTCTTGCCGCCAGAATACCTATCAACGCAATAATAATACTCACTAAGTAGATATGCAACTAGGTATGTAAATAAAATAATTCTACTAAACTTTTCCCCTCGTTTGTAATCCCTTGTTTACGGACAGTGACATCTTAAGGGCACCAGACAGAGCACGAGTACAAAACAGATAGAAGCCGCAGCGCGATTGTCATTTCTCACTGTCGCATACACAGCTACATAAATATCATTGTAAGAACAATACGTAATATTTTAAGAGCCAGTCATACTCGTTGACAAACGAGTCGGGCGCTAACGGGCTCACCGAACGGGCGATTGCAGCACGACCGTACTCGTTGCCGAACCAATGAACTAAACGGAATAGAATGGAATTTAGTGCCACTTTGACAGTTCCAATTTCAAACTGGAACAGATTTCATGTAGACCACTTTGCAGAGAAACGATTCGCCGGTTCTAGTTGGATAAAAATACGTGAATGGTAAAAATAGGAATCCTTTTTTTACCATTGCTACCTATTTTTATCATCACAGTTAAGTTATTTATTTCTGGTAATTAATTACTCAATATACTTAAAACGTTTTTGTGGACCAATTAAAATTAATATACTTAATGTTTTTTTTTAAGTAGTTACACTACCATATACTTACCTACTATAAATTATAAATTTTAGAAGTAATAATATATACACATTAGGTAATGAAAAATACGATCATTTGCAGACTATTATCGAAGAAGGATATAAGGGAAAAAGGGAGAGAGGTAGACCTAGAAATAAATGATTGTTAAAAAATGGATGCATACAAAAGACGCAGCCATCCTGAGATTGAAAAAGACCAGAAAGCTAAAATGCCATGCTGACCGGCGACGCCCATTAGACTGGGCATGGCACCACAAGAAGAAGAAGAAGTAATATACCACAGAAAAAAGTATCTAGTTAACCAACGTCCGAAGTGGAGATGGAACTCACAGGCAGCTTTCGCACTTAATGCCTAAGTACATAACTCTGCCAGTCTGTCGTAAGAATGAATAATAATACTCGATTATGCACATATTTGTACTAAAGTACCTGTACTAGTTACCGGTGTCCGATATATCGACCTAGATACTTACCTAAGTATTTATGTATCCGCGATTTTTGAGTCATTGATACGTATACATATTGACGGGATCTATGTTATTGCACTGTAAACATTAAACACAAATAATCTAAATATACTCGTACGTTTTTAAAACGTTCAATGGAGTAAGAGTGTATACATTTTCATCAGCATACCCACTTTGCTGTCGAAAGTTAAACAAATATACATTCCATCTTGTTTTTGTGGCATGATTATTTAATTTACAACAAAAAAAGAACTGCAGCTTGAATTATACTTTTCGGTCTCTCTAGCATGATGCCGTCGCTTCCTTTGACATGGAGATGACTATTTGGAGCCGAAGGTAGACGGTTGCCAGTTCGTAGAACTCGTATTACGTAGAGATACACCATTTCTAAAATCTCTGTGTCACCATTCGTCAAAGTATACATGTGCAGAAAGTGAAGGCATGTGGCAGCAAGACACGCCCATATATTTCACAAGCCATATACATATTTCCGCTATATCGACACTATCGACAGTTAGGCTGGAAGCTGTACTTTTATGGTGTACTTTTAAGTCTATCCAAATACCGACTTCTTCAATACATCATATCCCTTCGTAGCCTAGTTGGTAGTGACCCTGCCTACGAAGCTGGAGGTTCCGGGTTCGAATCCCGGCGAGGGCATTATTTGTGTATTTATTTATCACAAATATTTGTTCCTTGGTCATGGCTGTCTATGTATTTAAGTATCTATATGTATATATCTATTATATATATCGTCGCTTGGTACCCACATCACAAGCCTTAATTGAGCTTACCGTGGGACTAGGTTGATTTGTGTAAGATGTCCCAAGATATTTATAAAAAAAAAATAAAATAATAATAAACCCTGAAAAGAAAATTCTTACTTAATTTCCAATGACATTGGTCACTGAAGTGCTTTCGGGTCGTCTCCACTGTTGAAGGGCTAGGTATGTGAAAATCGCAACACAACGATAATTGTAAAACATGTATAGAGATGCACTTGTTCGAGGATTAGTTTCATACCACATATTATATCTAAAGTATGAACTGTGTCTTTCAATATGCTACAATTGTCGTTCCAATGGTACAGTAATCGAAAAAGACGTTTATATATTTTCGGCTCTATTATTTGCAAGTTAAGGTTCAAACGTGGTAGAAGAATTTACAAGCAGGATGTCATTCTCGTCGCCACTCCTGTTTAAAAGGAACTGCGATGAATCGACTGCTTTAATTCATTCACTGCCTTCGGGCACTAGAGAAACCAAGATGTGATTAGATTTGCACGCCAATGAGATTAGCCCTGAAAAAACTGGCGGTTGGAACCTTTGTGGTCCTTGTTATTTTGTCTGCTTGCTCTTACATAATTTTCACTTCGCCTATCTTCTTTGTAGACGACAAGATACTGCCTGCATAAATATACATGTAACGGAGGATAAACTGCGAGAACGATGTTTTTAGTTAGGACCCTGAGGAATCTAGACGGCTAACAAGTCGCTGAATTTATCAAAACAGTACACGAAAAAATATGTGGCCTACTGAGGGCACATATTTTTTCCTGAACTGCCGCCTGAACTACTGAGTAGTAGGAGTACGTAGTGGACAGCGTGCAGCGGTCCGGGTTCGAGTACGGTACGTTTATCCGTGTGTTTGTCACAAATATTTATGTCTTGGTCATGATAATGTATAAAAGTATAATATGTATTAAAGTATTTGAATGTATCTACGAGTATTTATTATTTATGTATCGTACCCACAACACAATCCTTAATTGTGAGTTGATTTTTTTATAGCCACAGAAAAAAAGTTTAATAAGTACGTACTTATTATAGATTAGGGTTCATAATATTTTCATAATTAAAGGCATCGTCATCAGTTTATTTCAGTCCACTGCTGGACTATGAGGTACCTACCTAATGCCCATATTCGCCACGCTAAACAAACGAGTTTCCGATCGCTGTAGTAGTGTGTCCACTACGATGATGAGTATTCATCATACTTTTTCAAGGAATAACTAATCTGTGACACTTTTATGCCTTAACCGATACCCGCGGAAAGAGTTGGGGTGGTGACATATGTATTCTTAATGCCGTCACCACGCAGTCAAATTGTAGTGTATTTAGGTACAGAAAGTAGGTAAAGAAAATAGGTACTTAACATTAATGGTATCGTATCTATTTTATTTATAGTTCGTGAAATATAAATTGGTAACTTTCTACCTACATTATAGTAAAAATAAACATTCAATTTATATTTCTCGAACTATACCTACTTTTCTGTACCTACACTACACTACAATTTGACTGCGTGGTGACGGCAGTAAGAATACATATATCAAAAACATACATACATAATTATTACAACAACATACATATTAACGATTTAACACATTTTATTAATTTTAGAATTATAATCAACGTGAGACTCAAACATATTATAAAATAAGTAAAAAAAGTTTTAAGTTAAACGGTTTTTATTGCACCAAAAACTAGAAAATAAAAATTAGTGGTAACTAACCGTAAATGGTACTTTCTGTAGATTAGTCACGTGAAACTATTATCACTGTAGTCTTCCCAAGTCGGATGCTGAAAGCCACGTTTAGCCTCTATGTCAGTGGATTAAGCGTTAATCGGAAACTTTTACCAAACTTAAATAAAAACGTGGGGCGTACGCAATTGTGATTAAGTCACTATAGTTTTTTAAGAACACACATAGAAATCAAGACAGCAATTGTGTTATAAGTTTTGTTCTGGCCTTGATAAAAGTTATTTACCTCTATAGAAGTGTTGGAACAGATGGATGATTAATTGCAAAATTAAAGCCACAATTACATATTTTGATCTTGTATGTTTCTTAATAATAACGCCCCACGTTTTTATTTTAGTTTGGTAAAAGTTTCCGATTAACGCTTAATCCACTGACATAGAGGCTAAACGTGGCTTTCAGCATCCGACTTGGGAAGACTACAGTGATAATAGTTTCACGTGACTAATCTACAGAAAGTACCATTTACGGTTAGTTACCACTAATTTTTATTTTCTAGTTTTTGGTGCAATAAAAACCGTTTAACTTAAAACTTTTTTTACTTATTTTATTTTCAAGTTTTTAGTGCAATTGTTAAGTTAATTTCCGATATTATACCTACTTATTCTAGATCAAAAATGTTGTTTGCAATGTGCAATACAATTAGGCATGCTAGCGTTTAACTCTCGCGCTTTAATTATATGTAAACGTAATGGACATTAATCATTATTTTATGTGTAACGAGAGGGGAATCCCTGCTGAGTAGATATTTTCAGAAATCCGACACTAAAAAAATGTCAACTTGAATCCCCGAAGTGTCTCAAATGGACGTGTTATTCATACAATACCTTAGATAACAGAGATCTGACAATAAGGAATATATCAATCAATTTGGTTTATTGAGAAAATCAAGTTTAAATTTTTATATTGTACACATTATACAAGTCGAATTTCGAGTCTATAAAATGTAAACTCATTCTCTCAATCGACCAACCGGAGGACCGCAAGTCTGATGGGCAGTCCGACGCGAACCGAGGGCCATAAGGGTCAATCCATACAGTCTATCAACCGGAGGGCCACAGGCTCGACGGCACTACGGTACGCACTACGTGAACCGGAGGGACTCACACTCTCTGTCTATCAACTGGAGGACCGCAGGTCCGAGTGCATGTCCTACGCAAACCACCTGCGCTGTCAGTACGCGAACCCGAGGGGTATACTCATACTCTCAGTCTTATCAACCGGATGACTGCAGGTCTAACGGCACGTTCTACGCGAGTCACTCACGCTGTGAGTCTCCTACGCGATCCATTCACGTGGTCACACTATCAGCTGGGGGGCCGAAGGCCTGACGGCTCGCCTTACGCTACGCGATCCACTCAAGCTGTCACTCTATCAGCTGGAGGGCCGAAGGCCCGACGCCTCGCCCTACGCTACGCGGTCCACTGACGCTGTCACTCTATCAACTGGAGGGCCGGAGGCCCGACGGCTCGCCCTACGCTATGCGATCCACTCACGCTGTCACTCTATCAGCTGGAGGGCCGAAGCCCCGACGCCTCGCCCTACGCTACGCGATCCACTCACGCTGTCACTCTATCAGCTGGAGGGCTGAAGGCCCGACGGCTCGCCCTAGGCTCGCGATACACTCACGCTGTCACTCTTTCAGCTGGAGGGCCGCAGGCCCGACAGCTCGCCCTACGCGAACCACTCACGCTGTCACACTATCAGTTGGAGGGCCGAAGGCCCGACGGCTCGCCCTACGCTACGCGATCCACTCACACTGTCACTCTATCAGTTGGAGGGCCGCAGGCCCGACAGCTCGCCCTACGCGAACCACTCACGCTGTCACTCTATCAGTTGGAGGGCCGAAGGCCCGACGGCTCGCCCTACGCTACGCGATCCACTCACGCTGTCACTCTATCAGCTGGAGGGCCAAAGGCCCGACGGCTCGCCCTACGCTACGCGATCCACTCACGCTGTCACTCTATCAGCTGAAGGGCCGAAGGCCCGACGACTCGCCCTAAACTCGCGATCCACTCACGCTGTCACTCTATCAGCTGGAGGGCCGAAGGCCCGACGGCTCGCCCTACGCTACGCGATCCACTCACGCTGTCACTCTATCAGCTGGAGGGCCGAAGGCCCGACGCCTCGCTCTATGCTACGCGATCCACTCACGCTGTCACTCTATCAGCTGGAGGGCCGAAGGCCCGACGGCTCGCCCTACGCTACGCGATCCACTCACGCTGTCACTCTATCAGCTGGAGGGCCGAAGGCCCGACGCCTCGCTCTATGCTACGCGATCCACTCACGCTGTCACTATATCAGCTGGAGGGCCGCAGGCCCGACGGCTCACCCTACGCGAACCACTCACGCTGTCACTCTATCAGCTGGAGGGCCGAAGGCCCGACGCCTCGCTCTATGCTACGCGATCCACTCACGCTGTCACTCTATCAGCTGGAGGGCTTCAGGCCCGACGGCTCGCCCTACGCTACGCGATCCACTCACGCTGTCACTCTGTCAGCTGGAGAGCCGCAGGCCTGACGGCTCGCCCTACGCGAACCACTCACGCTGTCATTTTATCAGCCCGAGGGCCACAGGCCCGACGGCTCGCCCTACGCGATCCACTCACACAGTCACTTTTTCAGCCGAAGGCCCGAGGGCCGAATGCTCACCCTACGCTATTCACTCACGCTGTCACTCTATCCACCTACGGGAACTACTCACGCTGTTAGTCTATCAGCCGGACCCAAAAAGGAAGGAAGGTCACTTGTCCTACGCGAAACACTCACGCTGTCAGTCTATTGGCCGGAGGGCTGCAGGCCCGACTGCTCGCCCTATGCGAACTAGTCACTCTGTCAGTCTTTTATACGGAGGGCCGCAGGCCCAGCGGCTTGCCCTACGCGAACCCGAAGGCCCGAGGGGTGAACTCATACTATCAACAAGCGGACCGCAGGTCCGGCGCTACGTCCTACGCGAACTACCCACGCTGTCAGTGGTTATGGCATACTAATCACAAATAGCGATTATGGTAATATTGCAGTATTAGATTTGAGGATTTGGAAGTGAGTATTCAATGTATAATATGTTTTTACCCATTAGCTAAAGTATTACTTTAAATTCAACATTTCGATAAACCTGGCGGTTATGGCAGGCAGTGGCACGTGTCTCAGCAGCATCAGGTTTTAGGAGTTGGAAGTTAGTATTAAATCCGTCTGTACCTTTTTATCCAATATTCCGCAGGGTTTGAAGCCGAAAGTCAGTGTATGTTGCCAGTGATGACATACGGTACTAGCTAAACCGTGGTCGCTTACAATGGGCATCATAAGTAGGCTGAATGTCACCCAAAGGGCAATGGAGATAGCTATGCTAGGAGTCTCTCTGCAATATCGGATTAGGAATGAGACCATCCGCTGCAGAACCAATGTAACCGATATAGTTCTTCGAATCGCTAAACTGAAGTGGCAGTGGGCGGGGCTCGTTGCGCGTGGAACCGATGGCCGTTGGGGCGGTAAGGTTCTCGAGTGGCGGTCACGTACCGGAAGGCACAGCGGGGGTAGGCCCCTCAAAAGGTGGACTCATGACCAGGTGAAGGTCGCTGGATGCGGGTAGCACAGGGCCGGTCCTTGTGCCAATCTTTGGAGGCCTATAATCATCAGTGAACGTCTTTCGGCTGATATGATGATGATGATAATAATGATAATGTAATCTGTATGTTTCTACCAAATATCTAAAGCAGTACTTCAAAATCTACATATCGCTAAACCTACCTAGCGGTTGTGGCAGGCAGTAACACTGGAGTATCAGATTTGAGGAGTTGGGCGTTGGTATTAAATTCGCATGTTAAATTCTACTTAATATCTAAAGAACTTCTTTAAAATCAAGATATCGATAAAAGATAAACCTTGCTGTTATTGTAGGCAGTACTGCAGCATCAGGAGTGAGGAGTTGGAAGTCATGATCAGGCTGTTAGTATTTGATTATGCCAAACATGCTATACTTTCATTTTCACGTGTCTAACACTCTCGGTTAAGGTAAGCAGTACGACTGCAGCATCAGGCTTTGAGGATACAAGGATAGAAATATTATAATATTGCATTGTCATGGGGACTTGATAAGAGTTCCAAATTTCATTGATGTCGGTGCAGTAGAAGTCGTCGAAAAATCGATCACAAGATTTGAAGCATCGACGACAGTTGATACGCGGTGAAGTTAATAAAAACCGTTTAAAAATATTATCGAACGGGGTTACTCAGGTATTTCATTTTATTAATAATTGAAAGAAATGGAATGAAACCGTTGAACTCACGTGAATAACTACTCGCGACATGTTTCGGAGAGCCTAGGTCTCCATTATCAAGAACTGGGTGCTTAGACAAGTTGCCAATCGCTAGCGCTTCATCGTCAATCGTAAGCGAAAGGCAGCTAACTGTCTTTGTCACACAAATATGAAAGAGTGACAGAGAGGGAAAACTACGATACGCTACTAAGCGCTAGCGATTGGCAACTTGGCTAAGCATCCTGAGCCCGTGAGTTTGCACATTGCGCGCGCGGCACGTACTCACTTCGTGTTATAATAATAATGCGTGAAATTCATGCAGGTAGGAGACAAGTATTGAGTTTTCAGATTATACCTAATAATGAATTTTTCAGACTAATATCTAGTAATATCAGTGGGCTATTGGCCCACGTCTGTAGACCGTCCTATTATACCAATTTATATGAGATAGAAATATGAAACTATGTACCTAAATATAGTAGATTTTTATTTATTAAGAAACATGTACGATGCCATTGTTTGGCTATCTGAAGAAGATAAATGACCAGTTCCGTTGGGGAATACGTTGCGATATCGAAGAACAAGAAAAAATATCGGCTACTAGAACTGGATTAAGGACAAGTTGTACTAAGAGAACAAAATGTCAAAGCTTAATCTTTCATTACGGTAAATACTATGTTTAACCAATGATATAATAAGTAAAGATATGTTACACCGGCTCTAAAATTGAAGCGCGCAGATTGTGATAATTCTAACAATCGCTCTTAGTTCTACCCAGACCACCGAGAGGTGTGTACCACTACCACTGCCGAGTTCTCGCAAATCACATGAACTGCGCCCTAAAATGTCATTTTATGTTATACATATACAATAGTGAAAACTACGAAATAAAATGCAAAAATGCCCTTAACATCACACATCATGCGCAATTAAACTGAATTATATATTTTTTTCAATTTTACTATTGATTGAAAATAAATAGGACGCCATTTTGACGTTTTTGACTGACTTCGAGAAAAAGACAAGCTTATGCTGTTTAAGATCAAGAGTAACAGAGATAAAACAATGTTTATCAATTTAACAACCTTAAGAATGCACGCGCAATTGTCAAATGCTAGTTGTCCCTTTTTTATTTATTAAATACGAGTATATGTATTTTGCCATCTCTTTTACGCATTTTGAAGTATGAAGATAGGTGTATGTCAACTGTCAATAGATCGTAGGTGTATGATGTGAAGTATTTATTTCGCTCATTTTGTTAGAGTATAACGTATCTTTACTTATATATCATTGTGTTTAACGTTGTCAATGTCACCTACGTATACATTCGATACGTTTAAGAATTTAGTGACTACGGGTGAAAGCCGTAAATTGAGCAGACGCTAAGCCTATCCCCTGAAAACATGAATATTCATTGTTTTTGTTCTGCAATGCTGGTATGTTACCCGTGTTAGGAAAGTATCATGATATCATGAATAACCGACATTGAACTTGACGGTATACGAGATTCATAAAATTCAGAGTAAACGTATATAAGGTGTGAAATCGAATTGGAGATCAAAAATGTAAACAAATGGGATACCACCACAAAAAAATTATCACAAGAGGGGGGTAATCTAAAATCATTCAAATACTTATAAAAAATGCGTATTTACTGTCACTGACGGTACGTAGAACTTTTAAATATTTTACAAAATTTTAATACAAAACATTAAGCGAAATATATAATTTTTCTAATGATATATTTCGCTACTTTGAATAAAATGTAAGGTGTTTAATTTATACTACTGGCAATGATAAGAAATCTTAAACATTTGGTTCGCAGTTATAACTAGACCCCGGTATCGGAGGTGCAAAATGATAGCTGTCAAGTTCTCACTTAGGGATAGGTAAACACATTTAGTGATGTCGATATCGATACTCGACTTTTTGTACAATTATTTTTTTTATGTTTGTTGTTCAGAATTGCATGGACAATTTACGAATGAATTCATTCATAAACTGTCCATGCAATTTTGAATCCTACTGTACAAGGACCATTTATTTGTATACCTTTTTTCGGGATATATGATAATAATTTACATTTAATACTCGATTTTTTGTACAATTATTTTTTTTATGTACAAAGACCATTTAATTGTATCCCTTTTTTTGGGATCTATGATAATAATTAACATTTAATATATAAATCATTACTATTACAATACAAATCTCTGGTTGCTATTACATTTATTATGTTTCGAGTTGCACAACATTGAATAAAAACTTTTGAGATATTAAATACTTATAATAAATTATTTATGTCAATAAATAGTCAAAGTCATCTTACAACGATGTCTTCGATTATTTAGCCGTGTTTACGAGTCTATTCGCCCAAAATATTTTATACAATAGAAAGTGGAGTCACTTCTTGCTGAACACCCTGAACTTCAAAAATGAATGAAAAACATTTAATATACAATTTGTAGAATACACATCATTTCCAGATGTTGGAATATAAAAAAGCACATGGAGTCAAATTGCCATCAAGAAAATCAACGTGTTCTGAACATATTGCGAAAGTACAAATCAAATTATTTATTAACTAAATATTTTGATTTGTACTTTTAATTTTTCTCCAGTAGTCACACTATTTAATACTATGTAAATGATAAATATTAGATGTCATATACCAAAGAAAAACGACCAAGATTACCTATGTCCGAGGTGGGGATCGAACCCACGTACTCGGCTTTCGCGGCTGATGCCTGTACCCCTCGGCCACTCGGTCTTAGCAACCACCGGTCAAATTTCTCGGGTATATGCAATCCCTTACAAGGCTAGGCGCCTTTGACCATTCTCTGAGGGTAAGCAATACATACCTGCACCTCCTATTAGAATACTTTACAGTTTTCTAGAATAGCTAGAGAGAACTGGTGCTGCCATTTATTGAACTTATTGCGAAAGTACAAATCAAATTATTTATTAACTAAATATTTTGATTTGTACTTTTAATTTTTCTCCAGTAGTCACACTACCTTATACGATATAAATGATAAATATTAGATGTCATATACCAAAGAAAAACCGGCCAAGTGCGAGTCGGACTCGCGCGCGAAGGGTTCCGAACCATTATCAATTTATTATTTAAAAAATACAGTTAAATCAACCTAGCTCAAAAACTATAGGAGATAATTTAATCAAACCAAAAATCGTTGCTAGAGTTTATTAATGTGCTTAACATATATTTTTTTAGAATTTTATATCGCGTAGTTTAAAAAATAGAGGGGGGGGGACACATTTTTCAGACTTTGAGAGCTGGTATCTCGAAAACGATTTACTTAAATAAAGATAAGATTTATAAACCTTCATATCATTTTCAAAGAGCTTTCTAATAATACCCCACACGCTTATATACAACTAAATTTTTTTTTCTATCCCTCAGTTATATGTATGGAAGGCCCCCACCCCAATGGTTTTTTTACAATTTAGTATCATAATCCTGTAGCGGTTCATACAACACATATCCTTACCAAATTTCGTTACTGTAGCATTCATAGTTTCCGAGTAAATCAGCTGTGACAGACGGACAGACGGACAGACGGACAGACGGACATGACGAATCTATAAGGGTTCCGTTTTGCCATTTTGGCTACGGAACCCTAAAAAACGACCAAGATCACCTATGTCCGAGGTGGGAATCGAACCCACGTACTCAGCTTTCGCGGCTGATGCCTGTACCCCTCGGCCACTCGGTCTTAGCAACCACCGGTCAAATTTCTCGGGTATATGCAATCCCTTACAAGGCTAGGCGCCTACTATAATCAATATTAGTAGAACGTATATATAATAAAGGATATTCCATTCCAATATTTGTAATCTTGCATATTGCAACTCAATCTTGTATGAAAACACTCATAAAAAAAGAAAAAAAAATTAAACCAATTAAACTGTAACCGAGATCTGCTTAAGTTTTTCGTCAGTTGTAACATACTACATTGGACCAAATTCGAAAACCCAAACTTCAGAAGGTTCATCGACAATTTTTTGTCTCAATAAAAAGTATGGCGATGTTACATAACATGAAATTAAAAAATTGTTTATTTTGTAATTATATAGTCCTAGTTTATATCGTAAATAGGTGCGTTTAATTTGTCTTAGCTTATTATTATGGTAAAGAAAAATTATCGATATGTAACTTTAATTATCGACATCACAAATATTTTTACCCCATCCCTAAGAACTTGACAGCTACCATTTTGCACCTCCGATACCGGGGTCTAGTTATAACAATAACTAGTTTATTCGTAATTGAATACGGTAACTACAGGTGTAGTGAGAAATTACTTGCCTTCGGAAACGTTCGTAAACACATGCTGTTTCAGGCAGTGTCACCGAGTCTGACTGAAGTAGCATGACAGCTATTACTGTCAGTCTCAGTGAGATAGACTGAAACAGCATGACGTTGACGAACGTTTCCGAAGGCAAGTCATTTCTCACTACATCTGTAAGTGGGTTCGCATTTATAACTATGTACTTCAAAAATCAAAACAAGAGGGTGAACCAAATGACTGTTTTATGAATTCTTAAAAGCTCCTAAAATTTAGCATTACAAAGGACATTAATACAGATTTTAGTATTTTTACCTACAAATCAATCATTTTCATATATTAACGACACAGTCCACTAGCGCGTATGTATGACATCTATGAGAAACATCAGAACGAGATCGATCTCAACGTTACTTCGATCCCATATCTAAAGAGATTTTTTCTTAATTTGTAACTAGTTGTATAAAATAAACTTAAGATTCTTAGCAAACTAAGTGTGTAATATAAGAAGCGCAACCTGTTTGTTTTTTCTATTAGTGCATGCTGTGATCTTCAGTAAATAATAAGGCGCATAGCTTTTAAATGTGCATGATAGTTTTAATTTCTGAAACTGTGTACTTATTGTTGAAGGTCCAAATACAATAAAATAAAATAATCGAAATAGATTCGATCGTAACTAAGATGAAGACTGGAATTCGTTCCCCGACTATCCTAAATATTAAAGTAACACGACATTCGTTTTCAAACATTGATTATGTTGATTATTTACATCATTCTAGCAAATTTTCTAGGTTTTATTTTTGTAATCAGGAACCATGGACACTCAGACGTATGTTTTTTATTGACATATCCAAAAATATGTTAACGATTGTGATGCTTTGTGTATCGAACATACTTTGACTTTCGCGTATTTACATCTACACATAAAACATTGTCTTAGGTTTAGTCGGTAAGGATAGTTGTAAGTGTAGATATAAATAAAATAAAATAAAAAACCAATCTCAAAATGTGACGTTAATTTACAAAGGTGTTAAAAATACATTCGATATAAAACGTTTTAAACCCCTGGAATGTCACTTTAACATTGATTTTGTGATGTCATGTCATTCTCATAGATTGTTTACATTTTTGATCTCGAATTCCATTTCAGAGCTTAGCGTTGTAACTGTGGATCTTGATTAAGTTCTGCTAATAAGGTCACTTAATCTGTAAAATCTGTTATATTATAAGATCGAAGATGTCAAGGTCTGCGATGGGCACTGGCACGTTTACCTTAATTTTAATATTTTTCTGAGGACATTAATGATTCTTGTTAAAATTACTAGCAATGATGACACGCAAGGCCACGTCACGTAATTTGGCTCAAATCCATACAATAAACACAATAAAACAACACAACATACATATCGACGGCCCCTACGTAAGTTGTCTTAACTTGAAATTTGGGTTTTTCTTTTTATTTCATAAAACATTATATCTTTTAGCAATGTTACCGTTCCACGAAAAAAAAATTAAAAAAATCTATTACAAATAGGTTTTTGACACCCGAAAACTATCGTAACTTAAAAAAGCACCGCCGTATACTGTAGTAAGTGTACTTACGACAGTTAATACGGGGCGGCCACCCGCACTCGTGCAGCGTAAGTGCCAGTTACGATCTTATACGCGGTGGGGCAGAGGTTTTTCAAGAGCGACTAGATGTCACGAAAATGGATAAACAATACATTATATATATATATATATTTTTTTTTTTTTAATATGAAATAGGCTTACTCATGGCCACAGACTAGCCAAGGGCAGAGACGTGGCCTACGATGGAGTGAGTTTGCCCAGAAGGTGCCTATTCACCCTTGACTTGAAGGTTGACGGGTTATATGATCTTGGAAATATAGACGCCGGCAGGGAATTCCACTCCTTGGCAGTACGCATAAGGAAAGAAGACGCAAAGCGCTTTGTACGAACAAATGGAATATCTACCAAGTAAGGGTGGAACCCGGCCGTGCGTCTAGAATTTCGATGGTAAAATGGGGATGGTGGAATAAGCTCATGAAGCTCTTGAGCACACTCCCCGAAGTGCAATCTGTAGAACACCGACAGACTGGCAACTTTCCGCCGATGGGCTAAAGAGTGTAGCCCAGCCATCAGCTTCTTGTCACCAATCATTCTCCTGGCTCTGCGTTCTACTGAGTCTAAAGTAGCGAGTTGGTATTTAGCTGAGCCGTCCCACAGGTGGCTGCAATACTCCATGCACGATCGGACTTGCGCTTTATATATTGTTAGAAGCTGTCCAGGTGTAAAGTATCGTTTCACCTTGTTCAGGACGCCCAGTTTTTTGGCTGCAGTTTGTACTTTAGACTCAATAAAGTTGCCAAAGTTGAGGACTGGGCTCAACTCCATGCCGAGGAGATCAAGGCTGCCGGTAATAGGTACAGATGCACCACGGAAAGTAGGAGTCAGGTCAAATGGACTCCGTTTTGCGGAAAACAGACACGCCTGAGTTTTAGCGGGATTGAACGAGACCAAATTGTCTTCTCCCCACTGGGAGACAAGACGAAGGGTCAAATTCACCCGCTCGACCATGGCCTCTCGCTGTGAACGCGTGGCGTCCCTGCTGTCCCCTGCACCAACTAGATATCTCTCAACAACCGTGCTGTCATCTGCATAGCCGACAATGCTGGGATGCAGCATGTCGTTTATGTGCAGCAGGAAAAGGGTTGCTGAGAGTACAGACCCCTGAGGAACACCGGCGTCAATGGCCATGAGGTCCGAAGAGCAGCCATCAATGACTACTCTGATCGACCGTTCACTCAAGAAGTCAGACAGCCAGCTACAGAAGTCAGCAGGGATGCCGTATGCAGGAAGCTTGCTGAGGAGACTCGCGTGCCAAACCCTGTCAAAAGCCTTCGAGATGTCCAGTGAAACAGCAAGGGCTTCACCGTTCCTCTCGATGGCTTCGCCGCAGCAGTGCGTGACATATATGCTAATAGATCCCCAGTCGACCGACCTTGGCGAAAGCCATATTGACGGTCACTGAGCAGATCATTTGCTTCGAGATATGCCAGCAACTTGCCGTTAAGTACCCTTTCCATGACTTTGCAGAGCATGGAGGTAATGGCGATTGGTCGGTAATTGCAGGGATCAGCACGACTACCCTTCTTGGGTACGGGCTGGACATTTGCAAGCTTCCAGGACCTTGGCACCGTTCTAGTTTGGAGAGAGAGGCGGTACAGGCGTGTCAATATAGGAGACAACTCGGGCGCACACTGCTTTAACACACGTGCAGGTATACCGTCTGGCCCACTGGCCTTGTTCACGTCTAGATCATGCAGAGCTCGGCGTACCTCTTTTTGGCGTATTGCAATTCTTTGCATAGAGGAACTGCATTGAGGTAGCGTAGGTGGGAGTTTTGATCCTGCGTCCAGACGTGAATTGCTCGCAAATAGAGAAGCAAACAAGTTCGCTTTCTCTATCGCGGAGTGAGCCAGCGTACCATCAGGTTTCTGCAGAGGTGGCAGTGAGGGATGGCAGAAGTTAGATTCGACCGCTTTCGACAGGGACCAGAATCGCTTGCTACCTGGAGGGTAGGAGGCGAGTTTGGCCCCTATACGACTGACGTGGTCGAATCGAGCCTTTCGTAACACCCGTTTGCAGGACTTGGCAGCTGAATTAAAGGCTTTCTTCTTCGCACGAACCCTCTGTACTCCGGCTTTAGAGTCGCGGGCTGCTACCCAAGCCTGGTATGCGGACAGCTTAAGGGTTTGAGCCTTAGTGCAATCCGAATTGTACCAAGCTTGGGCTCTGTGTTCAAGCGATATGTCGGAAAACGGAATAAAGTATTCCATTCCCTGCTGAATCACATCCGCGACAGCGTCCGCAGAACACGAGGGGTCACCTGAAGAAAAACAGACCTGCTGCCAAGGGAAAGATGCAAAGAAATGCCGCATCTCATCCCAGTCTGCACACTCGTATCGCCATACTCTCCTTGTGCCCCTAGGGCAGAGATCTGGAGGAGAGTAAATCGACACAGATTTCACCAGACAGTGGTCGGATGATCCCAGCGGAGCTGATACCGAAACCGAGTGCCTGTCTGGATCAGTTGACAGCAGAAGGTCTAGGCAATTGGTGTTTGACCTGCAACATCGGGTACCCGCGTCGCAACTTTTACCAGCTGGGTGAGGTTAAGCGATACAGCAAATTTGCGCGCTTCCCTCCCGGCGTGGTTAGATTTCTCGTACGGGAACAACCACTCTTCGTGGTGGGCGTTGAAGTCCCCGAGAAATATAAGTTGGGCCACAGGGTACCGTTGTTGGGCTCTATCAGCCATCTCCGTAAGGTGGTCGAAGAGCTTTGTTGTCTCCTGGTTTCCGCTGTGCGAACGGTAGACACAGGAATACAGAGCTTTCTCTGTGCCTGTGTCAACCATTATCCACAGAGTAGAGAACCCGGCAAGCTCAAAGCAACGGAGACGCTTGCAGCAGATGCCATCGCGGACGTACACACAGACCCCAGCATGTGCTTTGAAGTTGTATTCCAAAGAGTAGCCTGGGTAGTTGAGGTACGCCGCGTCCGCTGGGGTTTTAATTTGCGTCTCCGTCAAAAAGAAAAGGTGTGGCTTTTCGGTTTCAAGATGGTGGTGAACCGGATCGATATTTGAGTGCAACCCCCTGATGTTGGTGAGGTGCACTTTCAAAGGGAGGAAGTGCCGCCGGTGTTTAAATCTTTTCTTTGGTTGAGCTTTCATAATTTTGGAGTGAGGGTTGGGTGAATGAACTGGGTGTCGAGGTGCTACGTTTGCCATTTGGATCACTACAGCTAATCCGGATATAAAAGGAAGCTCACTTGGAGACTGCGGGGACGCCCGAGCCCCCCTGAAATAGTCCACCGGGTCCTCCCGTCCAGTCGCCAACTGGCACGGTGGAGCCATTCCAGGATTTTTCGCTAGGTGGCGGGGCAGCCTCCCACACGTGGCTGTCGTGTGATTGGGCCCCCAACTTCCTGCGGTCGGCCACCGGCAAGACCGTGCCTCGGATCCCGCTACCATCCAGCGTGAGGTGCCTGGTCCGATGTCACTCAGCGACCCAAAAACCGGCATTTAGCAACACAACTGACACCCATTCATACCCCAAAGGCTCTGGCACTCCCGCGCACAGACGGAAAACAGCAAAGCTGCTTGGCGCCTGACTCCGGCAGGAGGGTGGTAGCTACCAGGCGACCCCCTGAGGGACCTTCCACCGCTATTTTGGTCGTAGTTTAAGGACATACCCGGGTCCAATATTCGATAAAAGTAAGACACTGCATCGGAAACAAACTCAAAGTAATTGCGAGACCAAAATTAATTTTCGAAACGGCCGTTGGAGTTAAACGAAATGTAGTCTGAGATGAAATAAAAGACGCTTCAGAAATAAAAATTATTTAAAACCACTAAGCAAAGTTAGCAATCTGTTCGAGTTCACTCAGAAATCAGGTGTGAATTTATTACTATGGATGCTGACAATTTTTTAATAATACCGGTGAATACTGTAGTATGTTATCACTTACCACAACTTACTTCGGAGTTGAAGGTCGGCTTTTTGTCTTAAGTTTAACATACTACTATTTACGTTGGATTTTATTTATTTTTTTGTGTTGTATGTGTACTTGAGACATTTTTCGTAGGAAATTGTGTTTGAATTTCTATTGTAAGTGATATTTAAAACAGTATGCGCCGGATCGAATACAGAGTTACTGCAATTTACAATTATAATGTTGGCGTATTTCAATAATTTCCGCTCATTATACAGGTTTGCCGCTTCTTTTTGAAGCAAACGATAAATAAATGCATAAGTCATTGTAATAAAACGGTATTTTTTGTGATACTGATGAAGACAAAACAATCATATCACTTACATTATTAAATACTGCAGATATCGATCTCATATGATGTAGTTGAACCTGAAGGCATTTTAGCTAACTGATTTTTTATTATGTCTTTGCGCTGCGAGAGAAGTCATTAATCTGCCATGTTTATAATTATAATTTCATAACTACGTTCCTAATGCTGAATGAAAGACTTTTTTTATGTACTAACTAAATGCACCAAATTATAATAAAACGGCTAAACTCATGTATATTCGGTAAACATAAAAAGTGGGTAATAAACTGATGAGCCCACGTGGCTCGCTGAGCCCGTTGAGATAAACGGGTTGAGGGTGGTCTTGCGCCGGCACTGATATCATGTCCGACTGCGGGTTTATGTCACCGAACACTACGTAACAGATGATAAGCATACGAAGTCACTGTGTGCACGAAACCATCATTATTGACTCAGAGATTACCGATTTCCATGCAGTTAGCTCAGTCCAGTTCCCATCCCGATTAAAATTACTCTTAATCGCTCTGTATATCTTCCGTGGCAGGTAGCATCTTTACCGTACCAGCATCCTCGCTTTATCAAAGCGTTTAGGAAATGCAATGTGCCTGTATAGTATGCGTCCACCACAGCCGAGTTGTTTATCTCCCTGTCCTTGACACTACAAATGTGCTCCGAGTCTTGTAGACTCATTACATTCCTTACCTAAGTCGTACGGTATCTCATAAACACTCGAACTGCCAAGTGAATTTCCGTCCTTTCGAGATCGTAAGAAGTACTCATATTGGTATGAGGACGTACGTAATAGGCGTCCAATTCCGTTTGTCACTCCTGTAACATGAGGCAAGAATGATGGTGCCCTCTCTACTATGTGGTTATGTCGAAACCTCCCTGAACTCCTTGTACGCTGACTTTGTCTCCAACCATATCTGTTCCTCTCCAAGCTCTCCAACGTCTCGTCTCGTCTGAACATTTGTAATAGTTTAGATAACAAGAGGTAATAAATAGGAGATGCCCGTGTCCAGCAGTGGACCAAAATAGGCGAATGATGTGATGTGAATAAGCGACATAAACTCATTTCGGAAGTATTGTGAATCACAGAACCGCGAGAACAGGTTTGCGAGATAATTTTATAAGCCAGTTAGCAGGTAGCTTTTCTATAGACTTTTTGTGACAGACGATCATTCTGACCTAGCATTAATAACCCATCAAGAAAACGAAGTGTCCTATCCACCTCTCTCTTAAATCTGAACTTTATTCTGGGATGCGTCTCATTAAGATCGGTTAGTAACACATTAACAACTCTATCAGGAATTACAGCAAAAACGTCATCCACATTTTGTAACCAGCATCTCGGCCTATTCGGACAACTCTTGAATGCCCTCTGCTTAAAATTATCCATGAAAATGTTGACCAGTACCAGAACTACATTATAAGAGAACTCTTTGCTTCAATCTGCAAATAATACTCCCCTCGCCAAACGAAATAGCAACTATTCAGGAAATGTTCGATGAGTTTCATGTGCACAGTCGTTACGAGCTACAATATCTTCAATTATTTTTTCATCACACTTGCTGTCTAAGCGCGCCATTGCTTGCATGCATAGCGGGAATAATAGAAAAGTGAAATTCCCTAGGGAGTATAAGAAATGTTACTACGTCATTTAATAATAGTTTGTCTTAAAACTAATTTTTTTGTTAGCAAGTGTGATGAAAAACATTGTATGCATCACGGTCGGTAAGCGGAATACTAACTCGAGTAATTAAAATCCCTCCGCCTGCGGCGTCGGGCTTCTAACACTCTCGTTAGTAATTCCATTCTTACCTCCCTTGATGCACAATGTACTATTATAGTTTCCAATACTCGCAAACAATGAAGCTACATCAAACTCAACTACATAATCTCGTCTTCATTCAACACGACATTTTCCAAAAACTGTACAAAAACACTGTACCTGATCTATTTTTCATAATAAAACATACACTAAAAACTATTCACCTGCTTAATTTTCTCAAAATATTCCATCAGGGTTCCATAAAAATACTATGAAATTGTTTGTTAAATGGCATAATATAGTAACTAACAAAAAGTTTTATAATGTTTCCGCAAAATAATGTTGTAAATAACAGATACGACAAAACTTACACGCATAATTCCAACGTATCTTGTAGTATGTATAACTTACGATCAATGACCATTTATGACCACCGACGTAAATTGAAGTAAGTAATACATACCACAATTTTTAGATTCTCTTCTCCGTCTTATACTGTCGTAAGTGCAATTCCGGCAAAAATATGAAATATATCAGATAAGTAATTATATCACTATAAAGATCTTTGTTAATGTTTATGCCAATTTTCAAAGCAATCCTTAGAACTATGTGACTACCGTACACATTTCAAACTTTAAAGTGCTCTCCTGTAAACTTGCCATTTTCAACTTACGACAACTTACGTAGGGGCCGTCGATATATAAGAAATTTTTAACAACATTCATAATTTTATAGATATTTATTCAAGGAAACAGCTGCCTTTTCTAGGCGAGTTGAAAAACCGGAAATGTTTATTCTCAGTTCCACTCGAGACATTGTTGAGTCTGCAATAACATTTTTCAAGATTCAGGTCACTGTTGAAAATCTGCGAAGACACCACTGCAGGTAAATACAATGTAAATATAGTAAGTATAGGTACTTATTTATTGTACACTTTAAATCAATTTATTTATCCTAACAAAATTGATTTTTAAGGCCAATTTTTAAAGCGTTTCTTTTTTCGTTTTGCATTTTTTGCGTTACCTTCTTTGTCTTTATTTATTTATTAGAATTATTATTTATTTGTTTTATTTTTTTATTTTAGCTTAATTGTGCTGGATTACATAGATTAGAATTCTCGTTTTCTGCCCATCCATAAAAATATTTTTTTGTGTACCTATTTCATGTTAATAGTCTGCCTATTTAAACTGATATTATTAGATTAATTGAAAAACAATATTTCCTTACTGTGGAACACATGAAATTGTTTTTTTTTTATTTATGTAAACACTATTATGTATATATAAATTATAATTATTAGATGTCAATGTCCCAAGATATTTATTTATTGTAGCACATTTTTAATAAAACGCTCACATAATAATATATTTTAATTTAACAGATTCGTCACTACCTAAAAACTATCAAGTAATAAAATACACTTCCAATCCGATCCAAATCAAATTGTATTCGAAACCAATATTTATTTTAAAAGTCGATCCCATTTCAACGTAAACTACTAAAATGATCAAATATCCATTTAATAGACCCATTTTTATCTTGCATGCCTTGAAGATAGTTTACTGCCAATTTATCCATAAAATCCATCTAGCATAGTACCTACGCATAGTTAAAAGGGCTTTCATGTGGGCTTTAGGGAGCATGAATCCGATATTACACCTCGTTGTAAGACGATAAAGGTCGTGAATTTGCTCGCCGTAACGCTCCGACCCCGATGCGAATTTAATAAGATCCTTCAGATTAAAGAGAACATTTTCAGATAAGGTAGAGCCTAAATATATGATGCGAACCTAAATTTAAATTGTAAGTATTATACCTTTAGTATTTATGAGAATCATCCCACTAGTAACTACCTACAACCTTTACACTGACCTCTTCTAAAATTCACATCAATCTTTCCTGCTCTGCCTACTGCAGCTGTAGTGATAACTGAGCACATGTCATCATTATCACTATTTGAATGGTCCACGGAAAGAACATGTCTAGTCATTTCAAATTACAGAAGGAAAAACCACCTTACTTTTAACAGAATAAGGTGTGAATTTGCCCTGATTTTTTTTAAGCATTAGACATGTTTTTTCCGTGGACCCTTCATTTCCTAGCTTTAAAAGAGCGCTACAGTGATCTAGGCCCTCGTGCTACCCTGTATTCCTTAAAAAATTACATGTTTATCATGTAATACAAACGTCGAAAGTGTTATAGTCTATTGTGTATAATTTGGTTGACCAGGCCTACAAAAAAATCATGGTTCCAGTTTACCTTGCCAATTGGTTCATTGGGGAAATCAACGCTATATTAGAAAATATATATATTTTCTGAAGATCGAACGCTAACAAGCAGGCTTGTAGATTAGATACTTAATGTTCATTTTTGCGCTTATTTTTCCGAAACATTATTTTTTCAAGAGTTTATTCAAGGAGCTTATCATAAAACCATTGAAATTGCCTTCGTGAATCATGGCTTAGGTATACCTCTTCGTAAAATTAATGTATATTAAAGAAAACAAAATAAAATTTGTTTATTTTTGAATTTACGGCGCTTTTGACGACAGATAGGTACATATATTCCTGAACCTAAACTAATTTGTCAATAATCGACGCGAAATGCGGGCAATTTGCACGCGTGACCAATGTTATTGGTTAATTTAATATACATTTATTATTGTATACATGTACTCGTAATTTCTAGCCCCGCAGAACGGGAGTATGTAATCGTAGTCTGTGTGCTTAGTTACTATGAGCTACCGCCGCGTTAGTAACGCGGACTTACTTTCTATCCATCCCGCTCGTACTCGCTTATTGGTGTGAGCGAGCCGGATAGAAAGTGAGTCTACGATAATAACGTGGCGGTAGTACGGCTGCTGATCTCCGAGCGTCATAAATTGGCATAATGAGACGATTCGATGGCAGCAGCCGCAAGCCATAAATGTGACGGACAAACGCACCGTAACGCAGTTTCCGAATTTATGAAACAAAAAAAAGGTTTATTGAATGTACTTAAGCGAAAGTGTGTAAGGTTTTATATAAAATCAACATCACTCTAACTAATACCTAACCACCACATTTCGTTTAAGGGTTACGAAAATGATGTGATCTCTTTTTTTTATTAGTACTTAATTAAAAATATTGTATCTTAACGTAACATGCTATGTTTAAGCCTATGTTTAATTCTATGTTCTGAGACTACCGATGTACCCGTCGTAAACAAATACGAATGAAATTAGCTCTGGTCTTTTCTAGTCTCGATTTATTTTCAGACCCCGCCTAGGCAAACTTGAAGGACTTTTCACTGACTTAAGTACTCCACCCCAACAACATCTTCAACATAATAGAGGTCATAAAAGTTTCAAGACGGGTCGAGAAAACAGCGCTAGCTTTATTAATATTGGGAGATCTAGAATTTCCAACGTTTATTTGTTCAAAAAGGACATCAAATGCTTCGTACAGGGATATTCGTACAATTGTCTAAACCCCCTTTATTGAATTTTAATTACTTGATGCATTATAACTCGAATTTGTCTACAAATTTCTGCTTAGACTCGATGCATTAAAAATACAGATTCGGTAATATTCAATTAACACTCATTTGCTATGCTGTAGCTAATATTTAGATACTTACCCGTGAACCGGTCCTAGCTGGCGTAGGTAATACGAGTATGACAAATAAAAATAATTAATAATATTTGAGTAATTAATATTTTTATTCAGAATTAGTTCTTCTACAGTTACTTACGCATAATATTCTCTCCTAAACTTTTAGGTTCTAATATGTATATTATTTAGGTAAATAACTTTGAAGTCTTTATGTCTCAATTTGGGTTAATTAACCCTGAGATATAGGTATTACAAGGCCACGTGTCCACGTCAACCTTGTCGTGGTGGCGGGGCACAGTAACCGTGGACTAGTCACTGACGGTGAAGCGAAGAGACACCCAGGGCCGGCCAGTTTTGGCCCGCTGGCTGGCCCGAGGAGGACACTCCAAGTGGGCTCACCGAGCCCGCTTAGGACGCGTGGAGGTAGACTCTGGGGGAAGAGGGGTGTCGGTATTGTCGTTGCCGCTCTCCTTATTTTCTGCGGTCGAGGTGGGGGCTGATCCGCCGTAACGGCGACGGTGGGGCTGCAGCCGAAGTGTGGCATAACCACAGATCTAATATGCCACGCGTGCCCCAATATGGAGGCTCTTCGGACATCCCCGAAGGAGCTGCTCTCAAGCAGCTGCCGCCGGCGGGGTCGTGAAAGTGTGCGAGAGCGTTCTCGTAACCCCGCGCAAAAGGTGACGAGGTGGCATAGGGGGGGTTTTAGTACGCCTCATTAGCCAAACAGGAGTCCCACATAACCGTTCGGGTCACCTCCGGGCGGTATGCGTAATGCAATAGATATTATATGGCCACGGCCGGATTTAGGGGGGGGGGGCAACCGGGGCTACAGCCCCGGGGCCTCCACAAAAGAGGGCCGCCCCACAATAGAGATTTTGAAAAAAAAAATCAAATTCCCACTAGTAAACACCAGTAACATTTATTTTTTTGAGTATTGAAAGTGATCTACTCCGGGAACTGGATTTCAGCTAAATCAGCAACGATTTTTCGGCGAAAAATGCACGGATGATCCCGTTAGTTAACCCGGCGGGAGTGTGGCAGGGTATCTTATACCCTGCGTTTGACTTATGTCAATATATTTAGAGTTTATTTTTGTTTAACCTTTTTTCACCACACTCTCGCCGGGTTAACGCAAAAAAAAATCCAATTATATTTATATGTTTGTTAAATAATAAAATAATCTGTACTTGTTTCCACAAAAAAATATTTATTGAAATATTTGACTAAAAAAATTGTCTACTTTATTTGAAAAATAATTTGGGGCCAGGGGGCCTCCACTCCTTTGTTGCCCCGAAGCCTCTCAACCTCTAAATCCGGCCCTGTATATGGCAAGACTAGGTAAGCAGATGGATTTCGTTTATCATCGTGTATCTTAGGTAGGGCATAATGCAGGTATAAGGCATTCTAGGTATAAACACGCTACTTTCTTAGTATGTGCAGTTGTCAGCCTCGTAGCCTAGTTGGTAGTGACCCTGCCTACGCAGCTGGAGGTTCCGGGTTCGAATCCCGGCGAGGGCATTATTTGTGTATTTATTCATCACAAATATTTGTTCCTTGGTCATGGCTGTGTATGTGTTTAAGTATCTATATGTATATATCTATTATATATATCGTCGCTTGGTTGGTACCCACATCACAAGCCTTAATTGAGCTTACCGTAGGACTAGATTGATTTGTGTAAGATGTCCCAAGATAGGTATTCATTTATTTATTATGTACCTACAATTCTACATACACTTATATTCAACTCATACGAGTATAAGAATCATTCACTGAAATAAATTTTAATATCAAATATTAGGTACGGATCATTTTAATTTCTTAAATATACATTCGCAAAATTCAACCCTTCAAATTAAGTCTTCAAATACTGCTACAGAATAATTGAGTATTTTCATTCGAAACGTTTACGTAAACGTTAAAACTAATTTAATTTAGTCCAAGATAAAGTTAAACAAAGAAGCGGAAGCTGTCGGGACGGATTTCCTGAGCTGTGACCGGACCGTAATAGTCTCTAGGAATGGGACCTACTACAACGAATGAATACTGGAAGACGACGCCTTATGGCTTTGTTCGTCTCTAGGAATAAAAATGTAAGGAATGGAATTCAGAACCAAATAGTTAGAAAGGAATAGGTGATGTTGATGTGACAAGTTACAAACCTGAACGCAAGTAAGGTTTTTTAATCTTACGCTATTTGGGTGTCCCTAAAAGTGAAAATGCCCATTTACCAATCGTTGGGAATAGAATCAGTTCCTAATTCCACTTCAAGGTGGAATCAGCGATGTCCATTGACCATATTCTACTATAATAGTTAGTAGCATATTTAGACTATGAGTAAGTATTTCGACCTTAATAAATTGTTTTGATCAATTTGGGACTACATTGATGCGTCTAAGATTAACTACAAAATAACTATCCTCCGAGAGATGGCATTTTAAACGATTTAAGTACTTAAGTAGTTCATGCAAATCCTCCAGAAACTTAACAAATCTGTTTCAAAACACTCATTAAGTATAAATATTTTCCTAACGGTTATGAACGCATGGTCGCAAATCTCTGATTACAGCCATTTAGAGCCGAGCGCTTTTAGCGGTTGGGCGGCTTACTTAGCGCCGGATCCAAATTTAGAACAGACTAATCGGCTTATGAGATGCATGCAAATTCTATTCTCAGCACGCTAGGCAATATTAATGTAGTGCAAGCCAGTGACTATGTGAAACATGGAGTATCTACTTTATCTCGACTACTTAGGTACTTAACTCTTATTCAAGTGATAAGCGGTGACGTTATACAGCCTGATTACTTTTTCATATGCGATTCAAAGAAGAGTATAATACAATAATGATTATTTGCTGCTGGGTAGAAAACTTAACAAAATGGCAATCGAGTGCCTTTGTCCTAGCAATGCTTGATAGCTAAGTTACCCCATAGGTTTAAAAACCATTTTCGTAAAGAATTGACTTGGTGTTTTCTCTCCCACTAAGGCGCAGTAGGAAATCCCTGATACGAGTTATCACTGATTGAGTTTTTTTTGCCTACCTATGTCTAGTCTGTAATCAGAACTTTTAAAACTGACTGTGACAGCACCACCTTCCGTTGTGGATTTATAGTGCATTAAAAAGAACGACACATCAATGTTGCTGCAGACATCGCATGGAAGGTAACGTAATATTCAACTTGTTACTTCCAAATAAGTCTACCTATATTTTTGTTTTTCTATGCCTAGTGATTACAGTGTCGAGACTGTCCATCACGAAAACGACAATCCGAGCAACCTTTACTCATTACCTGAAATAAAATTATGTTATGGAATTATTTAACGTTTGATTTTTAAGTGATTGGAAACTTGCACTTATTAGGTAGTTATTAGAGCCCACGACGCGCTTCACTCACAGAGCCTTCTAAATCTAGAGCCAAAGCAATTTGAGCGCCTGCCCCTACAGGCAGGCGCTCTTACCATGCGCTATCAAGAACAGTAGATGCTAAATCTAGTCGCATTGTATCTGGCTCGTAGTAATGTTAGTTCCAGATATGTGTTCTGCGAAATTGCCTGCAGTGGATGTCGACTCGACGAAGTAAACTTTAGTAAGGGTGCTGGCCGCACGCTAATTATAGGCTCGGGCGCCAACGCTCGCAGACAATATTAGGGGACATTTGGGGGACATTCATTTGCGACAATTCTATCCGGACAAGGGGTTTGGCTATTAGCAGCTGACAGTGCCTGACAATGTCCGCACCGCCTGATTTCGCTACCAGTCCACACGTAAACTTGCATTAGCTTGCGCGACGTGACGCGATGAGACGTGTATGAGCTGCAAACATCTTCTAGAAGGCTGACAGGATAGTAGAAGAAATAAAGACAGAGGGCAAACCCACGCTCAGGTTGGAAGGCGGAGTGGAACAGAACACCAGAGCGTCCAGAACCTGAGTGATAAGTTGAAGAAGGATAGGTTGGAATGGAGAGATCTGCTTGACCAGGCTAAAAAAGTACCTACTGTCTTAATGAAGACGCTAGGCTAGGGATAGTGAGGGTAGTTGATTCATGAACGGGAAGAGAAGGAGTGGATATGAAGCGAGTTCGTGTTTTTGGACTACGTAAATAAATAACATAATATTAACTGACATAATTAGTTACCACACAAATCATTAAAATGTTCTATTTATTTGCAAGCTTAAGATAATGATTACTGGAATGGGCGGAATGAAAACACAAACAGAACATTCAGGCGCGGTAGCCCATGTGCAATTATTTACTTGTTATCGCGTCTTGTAATTAATGAGCTGTATAAACCCAGTGAGTAATGCTAATACAGAAATCCATAAGCATGACGACTGACTTCTAAACAAAATGTTTGAGTATAAAATTCATATAAAATACTCTTACATGGCAAATGCTTATTTACATAGCTGTAACATTTTAAAATAAACCTCAAAGCGACGACATTCGCTGTCTAACCTACTTGGGCAACGAAACCTAGAAAATCAATAGGTACGATAAAATTAGGGTTCGTTCCGTCTGTTGACGACTGACGTTGACATTCGTTAAAAAGTCATTCCGCTCCTCAGAGATAAAGGCAACACATAGGATTATTATTAATATTTATTAAACTCATAGTTCTATTTCTGTTGCCTATGAGGCTTAGGGACTCAGAATTCGTCTCCTGAGACATTTTTGGAGGGTATTTTTTTAAATACGCAGTATTTATAGTAGTAATAGTAGTATTCATAGTAGTAGTAGTATTCATTTCATATTAATATTTTCTTTTCCATATACGAATACAATCACAGATCTTCTCATGAAGCCTGTCTCAATTCAAGTCCTCCCAAATTCTCGATTCTTCCACATGACAGAGACGGCAAGCATTCTAAATTTGAATTCAATATCATGCCAGCCCCCTTCGTCATGTGAAATAGACGGTAAAGGTTTAATACCTTTACAGTACCCACTAGGTGCTAGGTTCTATAACTACTTAGAACTACTATTTCTTAAAATTTTACATGTTCAATAAAATCTTTATTCTGCTTCCCAAAACCTCACTGACAGTCACAAGTCAAAAAGCCTCTGCTGGGAGTAAAATTTGTGCTCGCGCCGGAGGAGGTTGTCTCTCCAAGGCTTGCTACCAGTGAGATGGGTATTAAAATCGTAGTTACATTCTAATCGTGGGTAATATATCGTTCCTTAGGTACTCAGTAGTTATACCTAGACTATTTACCATAAATACGATTTTTATACTACATTAGTATAAACAAAGATCGGAAAAATGGGAGTCGTTGTTCGCAACAATATGGACATGACTCCAAAGTTACTTGAATGACTACTCAAACAAATACTTTGTTGAAAAAATAATTTCGATTTCTTAAGGTGACTATGTACTCATATTTTAACCGATATAATTAAAATTTGTGTAATTTTCAGAAAATGATTATTTATTTATTGAACTTTGTAGTCATGTCCATGTTATTGCGAACAATGACGCTCATTTTTATGATATCTGGTTTTAAAGATGGAAGATGAATTTTAATCACTTAACGTGACAATGACACGAGTTATTTTCACACTTAACTACTGAAGTTTTCCATCGTGACAGCCGTTTTATTGGCGATGATAGACGATAAAAACCGAACATAGGCCTGCAGCATTTCAACATATCAACTAATAAAATTACATATATTATATTAGTTAATAATCAGTGAAGGAGTCAGTTTCTTCGAAATAAATGCATGAAAATCGATGAGATTCACTTAGCAATGCCGCCCTATCATTTAACACTTTGAGCGCGGGGAACTCCCGAGGGGAGTTCTCTGTGGGAGGTCCATTTTCGCTACAAAGCGGAAAAATCACGGGATCGCCTACGAGTGTAGCGCGTAGCACTCGTTCACAATGAAAGTGTTAATTCAGAGATTCCAGTCGTTAGCCTGATTATAATTTTTTTTTTATAACTTTCTTGACCATATATTATGTATATTTTATAGGAAAATTAAAAATATGAAAAGCAACGTCATTTAAGTACCGACCTTACCTTATAATTATGTATAACTATACGAGTATACCTAGCCTACGAGGATGTTTTTCTTCCCTAATATTCGCTTCTTTTGGGGCTCAAAACAAATTACCTTGGAATTATACTGGTGTTTGTCGAAAGCTGTGAATATTTTACCGCAACAATTGAACGAATACCTACGAGAAAGGAAACCGATGTGTTCACGATGATATTTTTTTTCTATACATTTTAAAATTATTGTGCTAATCCTAGTGTGGCTATGCTATTGCTACCCCATTAATTTCAAAATTTTACTAAACAAAATTTTTAAAGTGACGGAATGGGTTTCAAAATACACTCTCGTTCAGAATACGGGTCGGGTATAATATTTCTTAGAAAATACGGCAAACACTGCGATTTCCAATAGAATTCGAAATGATTACAGGATAAGTGGAATCCAAATTAATATCCACCTTTGCACGGGAGTATTGCGGGGTGGCCTCTTAGAGTAGGTATAGGTTTTGTTTAATTTTAGTTTTACTTATTTTTAGAATTCGTTTTTAAGCTTTAAGTATTATTTTTACAGTTTTAACATTCATCATCATCTCAGCCATAAGACGTCCACTGCTGAACATAGGCCTCCCCTCTGGACGTCCAGATGTACCGGTTAGATGCGACCTGCATTCAGCGTGTCCCGGCGACCTTCAGAAGGTCGTCTGTCCATTTTGTGGGTGGACGTCCTACGCTGCGTTTGCCTAGCCGTGGTCGCCACTCGAGCACTTTTCGACCCCATCGACCATCTGCTCAGTTTTAACATTAATCATATATCAATTATAATAGAATTTCCCTGCTTTTTTAATTGAATCCAAAAAATAGGTATCTATCTGTTTTATATATCGCCGCTTAGTATTTACCCACGTCACAAGTCTTGTTGCAATTTTGTAGAACACACATTAAATAAATATTTTATAAAACATATTCATCGTATTAATCATATCATCAAAAACAAAACCTTAATCTCATGAGGCAGTCCTTTTATATGTTTACAAATCCTAAAATGTAATCCGAAACCTCTAAGACAAAACATTTTTATTTGTAAATAAATTAAGAGTAGATATTTTGTTATCCATCGAAACCCTCACATTTCCCCTAAGGGTCTGGAACCCATACATAAAGTTACCTGTCTACATATACGAATAAGTAAATACAAGATAAGAAGCAGGGATCAATAGCAAACACGCGTTGTTTTATGGAAACAATAAAAAATACGAATTTGTAAAGAGTGAAAATAATTCAAAACCAATATTTCGATGTTTTTCCCATTGTGAAAATGGAAATTAAATTAAGTGAATATAATTATTTCTCACTATTTAGGTACGTAAGAGTTGAATAAGTCTAAGTCTTTTTTTCTTTTCAGATTTACGGCACCAGGCGTGCTGTGCATCAGGTCAGTACGAAATCCTTTCAACAAACGAAGAATTAGGTCATCGGTACTCCGCCGATACGAGATCCTTTGAATCTGTTTAAAGGAGGAAAAATGTAAAGGGTTTGTTCGGAAAGTAAAGGCATGTGAGATATATAAGCGTGACCCGCTGCTAGGCGCATTCAGTTTGTGCTCAGACTCTACTTTTTGTACACGAGCCTTCTCTACCCTGGAGACGTATAAATACACTTTGTAATCTTATTCCTGCAGACATTCGCCGAGAAGCGCTGGAACTACTTTAATTTAATGTTCTTACACGTATATCTATATTATAAAATTAAACATTAGTACGTCTACTATCTAGCCAACATGTCATTCACACAGCGTATGCGATAAGCAAGAAGTAAATGTTATAAAAATTACAAAAGCCACTTGACAATTTCCAGACATTATAAACACGTGATTTTTCTTTGGATCATTTTAATATATGTTATTTTATTTCACTCAATGATCTGATTTTTAGATGAAAAAAGGCGTAAGTAGGCAATGTGTATGTTGTGAATATCTTTCTTAGCGTTCCCGGTTCCCACGGTCAAATTGCGTGAATGTCGTTTTTATAGCAGCACCTTACGTATATACTTTAGTAGGCATAATGGACGAAAGTTTAACCAGTACAGCCATATAGTGTTCAAGCTTACATGAAAAGTCTCTCAAAAGGTCACGCTTTAATGAGATGAATACACCCGACAGGATAAGCCTTCAGTCGTGCCGTTCTAAATACATTGTCTTTTGCTGTAGCTATCTTTGTACCGCCTGTCGTATTCAATTCACTGCTATTGACATTTTTCCCTTCATCGATACAACACTTTTACGAGTATCTTCCAACCGTTACCTTTGTTTGAGTTATAATCGAAATGGAAAACTTTTCCACGGAATTCCTCCTTTACCTTTTACCTTTACCTGGTGACATTACTTTGTTATTATTTTGGTATTCATTTAGATCGTATTCCTTTAAATACTGCCTTCCTTTAAAAATTGCTTACTTCACACGTGCAATACGCCTTGTATTGCACGTGTGAAGTAAGCAATTTTTTAATTTGACGACGTTCATCACAATTCAGCGTCAAATAATTTTGTAGCTAAATAATACACCGTACTAAGTACTTAGTGGGCCGAACTAATTGGCTACTTTGTAACTGATATAATGTTTTTCACCCTGACTGAGTACAATCACTAAGCAAGACCTATGTCTATGACTGAGGTAAATGAAACACGCAGAGAGAATAGCAGACGAATGTGGTGAAACTGATGTACTGATTCGTATTTATATTTTGTCTAAGGAACCCTAAAAAATAAGTTAATATGATTAGAAATCAAGACCAACGGCTTAGTATCTTCGGCAGCGTAATACAATACAACGTGCGAGTATTTAATCATTTAAATATGCAACTTGAACCTCCAAGTGAGATGAAAGTTAAGTGAAGAGAAGTTCGTAATTCTATACGTACTGACACAATATATTTACAGCTCCAGCCCGTACTTTACATGACATGTCATGTGCATTACGTTTCATATAAAAAGTAGCCTATTTCGGCAAACACGCCATTTCATACCACAACAATCTATTTAGATTGTAGGTACCTACTTCAAAACTCCGTGTAAACTGCCTGTCGAGCAAGTACAAAGTTATAACACTGGTTCGAAACTTTTACCGTGCCTCAGGGGCCTATTCGAACTTGAAACAAATCTGGATTGGATTATGCGAACTTGTCACAACGCATGTTGGTGTCGATATCGTTTAGAAAGGCAATCCAAGCGTAATTACAAGACAGCTCTGCAATACACGGTCTACGGGGAACAGGACAAACTGACGGCCTAGTCAACGTGTTGCCTCTCTGCCTATCGTACTTACATACACATTTGAAGTGAGAGAGAAGCATCATATCGATCGTGTTTCACGTTAGGCCCTGTGCTATAGCTTGTCTAGTTCGTTCATGTCACTCTCACGGTACTAATCTGTATGGGGCATGGGGAGAGTGTCACGTACGGACTTGTCAAGCTATATAGACGTCTTGCATTGCATCCTAAATAGGTAGGTAGCTAACTTAAGACGATAGAAATGATTTCGTAAAATTGGATCGAAATAGCTAATAAAATCTGTCTTTTTAGAAAGCACTTAAAACTCAAGGTTTCAATAACCGTCCGTCCATAATTTATGCTGTCGATCCAGATTGAAGGTTCTCAACGATTATTATAAAATCAATTAGCAGAGCTTCATCAAACGCCGCATTATTATAAGACAATCACGAAATTATTATTTTTCTCATCAATCTCCGTCCGAGAATCGGAGGGAGTGCCCCAATATAAGAGCTCGTGAAAGGCTCTAGCCTGCCGAGTGATTCTTTTAAGCGATTTATTGAACGTTCCCCGTTTAACAATGCCGGAGACTTCGCCTCTTGACGCTTTCATCTAAATGGTGTTTACGTTCAGACTTTCATAGTAGAAACTGTTTTTTATTAACTTCCTAAATAAAATAAAAAGAACTTAGTACCGTAGTCCATTTAGATTTATTACAGCCGACGTGAAACCTCGTCCAGGATAAATTAAATCTACACAAAAGAAAAATCCAGCTTTGATGGCGCTCGGGCCTCTATATAGATGCAAATTGTAGCATTTGCTCTACAATTTTATAGCAATTTACTACTTGTATATTTGTCTGTCCAATCTGGTATTATGAAATAGACTTGTAAAGATGTTTTCTGGTTTTCGCTAGTAGATCAATAAATGCTTTTCAGAAATTTCAGCTACCTACTAATAAGTTCTTGATATACCTAAAAGCAATAAAATTAAAGCAATATTTGCTGTAAAATAATGGTTAATTATTTTGTATAAGCCAAAATCTGCGGCGCGGCACTATGTCAATCGAAGTAATCTCAGCGCCGCTATTAGCACAGTACCTACATACAAACAGCAGCTTGTTAGGATCGAATCTCTTGTTGGATATATTAAGTCGAGTAAAACCAGAACGGAAACTGAAACACTTCATACGTTTACTATGCCAAAATTCTGCTTTTTTAGGGTTCCGTAGCCAAAATGGTAACGCTTATAGATTCGTGATGTCCGTCTGTCCGTCTGTCACAGCCCATTTACTCTGAAAATATAAATGCTACAGAATTGAAATTTGGAGGATATGTGTTGCATGAACCGCTACTATGATATTATATTGTGAAAAAAATAATTGGAGTTAGGGCCCTCCATACATGTGACCGAGGGATAGAATTTTTTTTTTTTTCGATGTATGTAACAAGTGTGTGGAGTATCAATAGAAAGGCCTTTGAAAATGATATTTATAAAGGTTTATACAGCATATTTTTATTTAATCAAACCTTTTTCGAGATATCAGCACTCAAAGTCTGTAAAATGTGTCCCCCCCCCCCCCTATTTTTTAAACAACGCGGTATCTTATAGTTTTTGAGGTAGGTTGATTTAACTGTATTTTTTAATGATAAATTGATAATGGTACGGAAACCGTCGAGCGCGAGTCGGACTCGTAAAACTTATATTGCGAAACACATAAGCGAAAAAGAAACCTTATGGTCCGGCTACAGTAACTTAACTTCCTTTTTTGAAGAGCCCTATAGTTTTTGTATTCCCTCGGAAAAACCTCGGCGTGAATTCCATTCCATCAGCATTCCCCGCGTTCATTCAATCAGCTCATTCCTCAACGGAGTGAAAGGAAAATTCTTCTTAAACGAATCAGTGTGGTAGATTTTAATTATTTCATGGGAATAAAATGAAGTGTACATATTCTCTGCTATCAGGGAACAATGTGGTGGTAAAAGCCCGGCACTGCTGGCGATAAAATGTTTTTTTTTTCTTATTTTTTATTATTCATTCCACTTGGTATAGGTCTCTCTCCTCGATGATAAATAAGAAAGATATAAAATGTGAATAAAACACACTGTGAGTGCAGGAATCTATACGCTATAAGGATAATAAAATTGTATTTTATCACAGCACTTCAGCTTACGAGGGTGCTGTATTGTTGCCTGAGTTTTAGTACGGATGATGCTGCTTGCACATGTACAGCAAAAAACATTGCTTAAAAATCCACCAATTCAGCTTCTATCACTTTATGACTTTACATGACGTCATTTTTGAAAAAGGATCAAACCACAAAATTTCACAAAAATAGTTATTAATTGGATTCAAACCATCTGTATTATTTCTAAAGTTTTAAAGGAATGTTTTTGATTCTGCGTAATTTCTACGTCATGAAAACCCGAATCTGTACAATTATTAGAGATCGTACGATTTCCAGCATTTTTGGTGCTATGTAGTTAAATTAAGGGATATGGTGTAAGTTATTCGTAAGGAGATAGTGAGTTAAGATTCGTTACTGTCTTACAACGTGTTATTATTCGATTCAACTTAAACTGATCCTTGGATTTCTTTAACTAAACTTCTACGGATTTTGGTGAAATGTAGTTGAGCTAAAGGAATCCAGGGGTCAATTTTTAACTGTATTACAATTATACAATTTTTAATGTCTTAACACGTTGTAATACAAAGATGAACCTTAACTCGCTACAGGTGTAGTGAGAAATTACTTGCCTTCGGAAACGTTCGTAAACACATGCTGTTTCAGGCAGTGTCACCGAGTCTGAAGTAGCATGACAGCTATTACTGTCAGTCTCAGTGAGATAGACTGAAACAGCATGACGTTGACGAACGTTTCCGAAGGCAAGTCATTTCTCACTACATCTGTATCTCCTTTCGAATAACGTACTTCACATCCCTTAATTGAACTACACTGCACCAAAAATGCTGGAAATCGTACGATCTCTGATAATTATTAACAAAAAAGTAATTAGGTACTTGTCTTATCAGCAAACAAAACGAAACATCAGCCAGTAGAGAACAGGTTCCAGAGATCAAATATAACGTAAACAATCTCCACGTAAAAATCTCTTTCATTTATCAAATTGGAAAACGACAAAAAAAGCTTGTCGAAAAGTAAACGAGTAAATTTAATGAGCAGGATGGAATTCGTCATTGAATAATTCATAAAATCCTTCCGCTTAGCATTCCGCGACTCAAACTGTCAAAAACAAAATGGAAATGAACGTCACATTGTATTAACATTTTAAATCTTCGGCTGAATACAAAAGCGATAATATCCATGCCGATAATATTGAGCCGAAAGTGAGCAATGTAAAATATACAATTTATCAATAATATCTTATATATTATGTATCCTACTAGTCTAGGCTAAACAACGCAGTACGAGTACACTTAAGTTGCGTATTCACTATAAACAATTCTGTTTGGGACCAGTATTTATAAACAGTTCCTCAGAAAATGTATTGGGTACTTATTAAAAAACATTGTTTATGAGTTGTTTCTAAACCTAATTGTTTATACTGAATACACGACCTTATCTACAATAATAACATAATAATTATTACTTTATTATACAGTTATTGAATAGGTCGGTAGGTAGGTGTCCAGGTACCTACCTAATAACTACCGATTGAATGAACCCACCCAGTTAAAAATATTTTTTTACTGTATTATACACAATGCTAGAAAAGACACTGTTTTTCAGAGAAAATATTAATCTAAATCAATCGTTTACCCCCGGAAACATGAACACAGGAAATTACATCAACCCAAAATCCTGGAAATAAATATTCCTATTTAAGATCGAAAGAAACGTTTAAAAATGTAAGGTAAGCATCATGAGAGATATAATTAAGATGCTACTTACTAAATAAACCGTAAGTATATATACCGTAAGGTACATGTGTACGTTTGATAGCGCGATTTGCGGATATTAACGTAAACATACCATGGCGCACATTTAACTGCCAAGAAACATTGTTTGCCTGACGTAACTAGTTTTAAACTGGAAAACTTCACAGCAAAATCAACGAGCGCAGATACACTTAACAAGAAAGTTAAGGTACTTACATGTGTTCCAGCTGTTCTGAGCAGACTGCTAAGCCATAAGTATTCCGAATAGTTCGAGCTGAACTAAATATGTCAACTAAATGTGGTACATTCGAATTCTTTCGTAGCGCCAAATACGCAATTATGGATACTTGTTACAGGATATCAGCGCGTATTTTGACAAAATAAAAATCGAATAAAGTATTTGATTTTGACAAAATACACGCTGATATCCTGAAGACAATAATATTTAATCTTAGCAAGTGGTTCTTCAGATTATAATTGTTATGGAGTTATATGGGTTTATGTATTCCAAGGCATTTTTAACATAGTAAAGGACAAAAATCTCATAATTTAATCGTTTTTCTCATTGCCTACAAATTCCATATTTATAGCTTAGCTATCTACTTCATAAAACTCGGAATCCGGGCAACAAAATAAGAATCAATGAGAAATCCATCACCTTGGCCAGAGCCGCAGGCTTGGCAACATCTATTTGCCATAAAATGCCTTTTGTTGATTAAGCTACTTATGCAAATTAAACCTCTCGGAGGAAATCTTGGCCTTTCGTTTCGTGAAATTTCACTTCGGCCAATTCGCCATTAAGCGGGACGAAAAATGGTTGATGGTTAAATCTCCGTGGTTTATAAATGTTTGATTTTTCTTTCATACAAGCGTAAACAAACAGCATTTTTAATGTTTTTTCCTTATGAATTAAGTAGGATTACCTACTCCTACTGAAGGCCGAGTGTAGGTAATAATAACTTATAAAAAACCTCTCGATCGCGTTTACGTTTTCATCGTCAATTTCATACAAATGACGATGAAAACGTAAACTTTACGCGATCGAGACGTTTTTAAACGGTTTTTATTAACTTCACCGCGTATCAACTGTCGTCGATGCTTCAAATCTTGTGATCAATTTTTCGACCACTTCTACAGCACCAAAATTGATGAAATTTGGAACTCGTGTCAAGTCCCCATGACAATGCAATATAATAATATTTGTATCCTTGTACCCTCAAAGCCTGATGCTGCAGACGTACTGCTTACCTTAACCGAGAGTGTTAGACACGTGAAAATGAAAGTATAGCATGTTTGGCATAATCAAATACTAACAGCCTGATCTTGACTTCCAACTCCTCACTCCTGATGCTGCAGTACTGCCCACAATAATCGCAAGGTTTATCTTTTATCGATTTCTTGATTTTAAAGAAATTCTTTAGATATTAAGTAGAAACATGCGAATTTAATACTAACGTCCAACTCCTCAGATCTGATACTCCAGTGTTACTGCCTGCCACAACCGCTAGGTTTAGCGATCTGTAGATTTTGAAGTACTGCTTTAGACATTTGGTAGAAACATACGGATTTCATTATCATAATCATCATCATATCAGCCGAAAGACGTTCACTGGCGAATACAGGCCTCCCCCAAAGATTGCTGCAAGAACCGGCCCTGTGCCACCCGCATCCAGTGACCTGCACCAGGTCATGAGTCCACCTTGTGGTGGGCCTACCCACGCTGCGCCTTCCGGTACGTGACCACCACTCGAAAAACTTACCGCCCCAACGGCCATCGGTTCCACGCGCGACGAGCCCCGCCCACTGCCACTTCAGTTTAGCGATTCGAAGAGCTGTATCGGTTATTTTGGTTCTGCTGCGGATGGTCTCATTTCTAATCCGATATCGCAGAGAGACTCCTAGCATAGCCCTCTCCTTTGCCCTTTGGGTGACATTGAGCATTCTTATAAAGGTGCGTTCAAACAAAATAAGCATTCGCTATTCTAATCCCCCACTCTACGAAATTCGATCGTTACACAAAACGTGATTGGCTGATTTCGTAGAACGGGCGATAGAACAGCGAATGCTCTTTTGGTTTGAACGCACCTTAAGGCCCATTGTAAGCGAGCACGATTTAATACCGTAGGTTATCACTGGCAACATACACTGATCAAAGACTTTCGTCTTCAAACCCTGCGGAATATTGGACGAAAAGATACATACGAATTTAATACTGACTTCAAACTCCTCAAACCTGATGCTGCTGAGACACGTGTTACTGCCAGCCATGTCGGGCCTGCGGCCTTCGGGCTGATAGACTGACGGCGTGAGTGGATCGCGTAGCGTAGGGCGACCCGTCGGGCCTGCGGCCCTCCAGCTGATAGAGTGACAGCGTGAGTTGATCGCGTAGCGTAGGGCGACCCGTCGGGCCTGCGGCCCTCCAGCTGATAGAGTGACAGCGTGAGTGGAGCGCGTAGCGTAGGGCGACCCGTCGGGCCTGCGGCACTCCAGCTGATAAAGTGACAGCGTGAGTGGATCGCGTAGCGTAGGGCGACCCGTCGGGCCTGCGGCCCTCCAGCTGATAGAGTGACAGCGTGAGTGGATCGCGTAGCGTTGGGTGACCAGTCGGGCCTGCGGCCCTCCAGCTAATAGAGTGACAGCGTGAGTGGACCGCGTAGGGCTAGCCGTTGGGCCTGCGGCCCTCCAGCTGATAGAGTGACAGCTTGAGCGGATCGCGTAGGGTGAGCCGTCGGGCCTGCGGCCCTCCTGCTGATAGTGTGACAGCATGAGTGGAGCGCGTAGCGTAGGGCGACCCGTCGGGCCTGCGGCACTCCAGCTGATAGAGTGACAGCGTGAGTGGATCGCGTAGCGTAGGGCGACCCGTCGGGCCTGCGGCCCTCCAGCTGATAGAGTGACAGCGTAAGTGAATCGCGTAGCGTAGGGCGACCCGTCGGACCTTCGGCCCTCCAGCTGATAGAATGACAGTGTGAGTGGATCGCGTAGGGCGAGCCGTCGGGCCTTCGGCCCTCTTGGCGATAAACTGACAGCGTGAGTGGATCGCGTAGCGTAGGGCGACCCGTCGGGCCTGTGACCCTCCAACTGATAGAGTGACAGCGAGAGTGGATCGCGTAAGGCATTCAAGCTGACATTTTTTTAGTGTCGGATTTCAAAAAATATCTATACAGCAGCGATTCCCCTTTCGTTACACATAAAATATTGTCCATTACGTTTACACATATTTGTGTCGTGATTAAAGCGCGAGAGTTAAACGCTAGCATCCCTAATTGTATTGTACATATTACAAACAACATCCTTTGATCTAGAATAAGTTGCACTAAAAACTTGAAAATAAAATAAGTAAAAAAGTTTTAAGTTTAACGGTTTTTATTGCACCAAAAACTAGAAAATAAAAATTAGTTGTAACTAACCGTAGATGCTACTTTTTGTAGATTAGTCACGTGAAACTATTATCACTGTAGTCTTCCCAAGTCGGATGCTGAAAGCCACGTTTAGCCTCTATGTCAGTGGATTAAGAGTATCCTAATCGGAAACTTTTACCAAACTAAAATAAAAACGTGGGGCGTTATTATGAAGAAATATATGTACAAGTTCAAAATATGTAATTGTAGCTTTTATTTTGCAATGAATCATTCACCTGTTCGAACACTTCTACAGAGGTAAATAACTTTTATCAAGGCCAGAACAATACTTATTACACTATTGCTGTATTGATTTCTATGTGTGTTCTTAAATAACTATAGTGACTTAATCACAATTGCGTACGCCCCACGTTTTTATTTCAGTTTGGTAAAAGTTTCCGATTAGGATACGCTTAATCCACTGACATAGAGTCTAAACGTGGCTTTCAGCATCCGACTTGGGAAGACTACAGTGATAATAGTTTCACGTGACTAATCTACAAAAAGTAGCATCTACGGTTAGTTACAACTAATTTTTATTTTCTAGTTTTTGGTGCAATAAAAACCGTTAAACTTAAAACTTTTTTACTTATTTTATTTATAACTTATAACCTACACTCTGCTTTCTGGCTACGACGTAGTACCTACTTACGCGTAGCGGCAGCGTAGGTGTGGCATGACTGACGGGTACGTATGTAAATATACATCAGAATTCTTATTCAAAGATACATTTATACATGTTTTATAACGATGTCTGATGTGAAAGAATTAAGATTTCTTAGACTAAATAAATAATGTTGCTCCTTCTTCTACTAGCAACATTGCTTGCTTGAAGAGTTTATAAAATCAATACCGGGTGCACAATCAGTTCCTAAGAACCAGAAAATTACAAGTAAAAATGCACGAATAGATAAAAAAACTTTCAATTAGTTTAAGAATCGATCTATTGAATATTAGAAGTTGCATTATCTCTTCCGTAGTCAACTATAATAATACTTACTGCCCTAATCCATACTCACGCCATATCTGTCCGACCGTCAGCATCAGAAAGCTGAAATTTGGTACCAATATGAAAATCAATCACACCGACAAAGTGGAAAAAGGGTTTTATTTATGTATCTACGTGCTTTTTGTTTAATGTCACATGTGATGCATTGTAGGATAAGCATTTAAAACTGAATAGGGATTTACAAAAATAATTTATTGGTGATGTTAATAATTTTC
>JALPQI010009092.1:0-58644 GCA_025490895.1 Thaumatotibia leucotreta
GCCGAGCCACTGAGTAACGCCACTTGTGCGTGACTCTGCAATGGCAAGTTTGAATGTATGGTAGCGCGCCGTACTTGGATCGAGAGTTCGAGCGTCGCCCTGAATGGGTTTAATTGGAGCTACCAGGGTCGCGTTTTATAAAGTTACAATTTACAATTTCGCTGTTTGCCTCTCTAACGCACGCACATATTGGGTAGAAAGAGAGGCAAACAGCGAAATTGTAAATTGTAACTTTATAAAACGCGACCCTGGTATTTTGCTTTTAGTCGAAGTCGAAAAATTTTTTTTTTCGTTTTCGTTCATAATAAATGAAATGGTAAGTGTGAGAGATCCTTAAGAATAACACAAAAGTTAATTTCAGGTGCCTGACGGCGGACGTCAAAATAAGTAGCATTAGGATGTATTAAAGGTTGCAATACACTTTCATTCATTCATTCAACATATTTTTTAGAGTTTCGTAGCCAAAATGGCAAAAACGGAACCCTTATAGATTCCTTATGTCCGTCTGTCCGTCTGTCAGTCTGTCCGTCTGTCCGTCTGTCACAGCCGATTTACTCGGAAACTATAAATGCTACAGTAATGAAATTTAGTAAGAATATGTGTTGTATAAACCGCTACAGGATTATGATACTTTATTGTAAAAACAAACCATTGGGGTGGGGGCCCTCCATACACGTAACTGAGGGATAGAAATACAGTAGAACCCGCTTAATAAGATCACGTTTAATACGATTTCCCGCGTAATACGCCATTTTATGCCAGTCCCTGCATTTTGCATGCTGTTTTCCTACATTTTTTTTACGGTTAATACGATTCATCATCCCGTTTAATACGCTATCTGTAACCCAAGTTACATTGACGTATGGCATTATTTACTTATAGATGTAAGCAGGAATGTTATAATTTTACTCTACCAATTGAAAATTAGGCTGGAAAAAATAATTCTACCGATCGCTCCTCCTTTATAGGTAACTTTGTTGCATTGACCAAGCGACCTGTAAAGTTCATGATCCCATCGCATTGCATACACTTGCATGTGCAACCTTAGTACAATGTGTTTTCTTTATCTGTGCGTCCAAGTCAGTAAATATATAATATGTATAAGAAAAATATCTCATATGTAACATTTCACAGAAAAATTAAAAATTTGACAAAAAATAAATGCAATGTCTTCTTCCCGCATAATACGCTTTCCCGCTTAAGACGCGTTATTTGTCTGGTCCCTACGAAATCGTATTAACGGGGTTTCACTGTAGTTATTTGTTATACAAGTGTGCAAAGTTGTATTTTACCCGCGAGTATGAAATTGAAACACGAGCAAGCGAAAGGATTCTATAATTGAACCACGAGCGAAGCGAGTGGTTCTAAAATAGAATCCTGAGCGCAGCGAGCGTTTTAACATACGAGAAGTAAAATACATTTGCACCCGTGTGTAACACAAAACTTTTCCCCTCACTATAGCGAGGAAACTCAAAAAAGGTAATTATTTGTTCACATTACAATCATCATCAGGTTTCTAATAATAATTTTCGAAATGCATCATGTATTTAATGCAAGATTTTGTCGCAGTAAACTTAGCAAGAAAAAGTAATTTCAGCACGATTTTAACACATTCCTGTAGTTGCACACCAACGCCAATGCATTATTAAATCATTCTCATTCATTATTTTTACAAAATTATAACAGAACACTCTGAAAATTGTTTAGTTTACTATTTTTATGCGTGTTTGAATCGATGAATAAAGATTATAACCTATAATACTCATTGACAATGTTGACATTTGACATTTTCTGCGTTTTGTGATTGCGCCTAGGCATCTTATCATAATTCACTAAAACAATGGTTACTTATGGAGTTTTAGGATTTATGTGTTAAAATCGTAATATTTTATATCAAGGTTTGTATTTTACACTAAATTCTCAAACAAATTATTTAATTATCATTAATGTGGAACGACTTCCATGAGAATTTTACGTTTTGTTATCTGTTAAACGAATGTCATTTCTTTGCCACACAAGTGAATAATATGCGTTTTTACACGTTCGTATTAAAGGATAAACGAGCGCTTTACGAGCTAGTGAGGGGAAAAAAATATATTTGTATATAATCGTGTGGGGTATTAATAGAAAGGTCTTTGAAAATGATATGAAGGTTTATAAATCTCGTTTTTATTTAAACAAATCGTTTTCGAGATATCAGCTCTCAAAGTCTGAAAAATGTGTCCCCCCTCTCTATTTTTTAAACTACGCGATATAAAATTGAAAAAATATATATGTTACGCACGTTAATAAACTCTATCAACGATTTTTGGTTTGATCAAATTATCTCTTATAGTTTTTGAGATAGGTTGATTTAGCTGTTTTTTTTAATGATAAATTGATAATGGTACGGAACCCTTCGCGCGCGAGTCCGACTCGCACTTGGCCGGTTTTTTTAATAACTCATTAACAGTAAGAGTTAAGATACTAGTTTCTTAGAGAAATTGATTATTTTTGACCTAAATAAGCTTCTGTTTAATTTAACGGAAATCAATAAAAACACGGTGTATACAGGGTGATTTCTAAGTCGCTGGCCAAATTAATTCCAGACACTAAGTAACACCTACTGATTCCATTTTTGAAATAAAAAAAATTTGTTCTTTAATATTTTTTATTTCATTTTGTAACTATTTTCCCCGAAACGTGGTCACTCTCTTCTCTTACGTCCGGCAAACGTAAACAAATCTGATAGTACACTCACGGACTTTAATTATTGGGTCAGGATGCAACACTGTCATAGTAAGTAGCACCATACCAACAAACAAATTCCAATAATACTGCGACATTAACATTTTGCGACAAGGTATCGTGGCGCATAAATTGTATTATACGGGGGTAGTTGAAACTAAACTGCGTAGCGGTAAACAAAACGGGATGCTAGCGCATACAGCTCAGTCACTCGCGAACCTTGAAGCCCGTCGTCGCTCGGTTTTTAAAAATGTATTCTAGCCGCGAGTATTATGAAATGGTGTGGTGTTATTTGCTGAGTGGTGAAAGTTTACGTGCACACTTTGTTTGGAGCAGCACGGTTTGCACTTTGAACAGTTACTGCAGTAGAATTGAAGTTGTAGACTTACAAATGTAAGTATGTACAATGGTTGATTTTGTAAATAGTTTAATTACGTCGATTGCTAATCAATAGTAATTTGTAAATAAGTTGATTAAATTTTTTAAATACGCCTGAATGCAAAGGTTACTTGCCTAGTTTTTATTTAGATTTATTGTAATAGTACTCATTGACGCCAAAGATATTTTGTTTACCTTTTACGAGTACACACTTTTTTTAAAGTTTAAAATTAAATACCTTGCATTTATGACGGTCCTAAGCCCGTTAAAGTATGAAGAAAAAATTGGCAACTTCTGTAAATAAGATCTTATCTCATCGCATTAGGGTTCATAAATGGTAAGTCGATTGCTTGCAATTAGTGCGATGAGAGAGAGAGAGAGGAAGGTGCGGTGTCGACCTCCACTGATAACATGGAGCGAGGGTAGGATCAATTGTTCGTTAGGTGACCATTAAGTTCTAAGTTTCTGATACAACTTAGCAACGCATTTAAAAAAAAAATGTACTGGGGGATATTAAAAGAAAAAACACGTACTTAATGGTTTTTCGCGTACTTTCGGGTGCTTTAATATGGCCAGCGACTTAAAAATCACCCTGTATATATTTTTAAGTTTAATGTCGATAAGTTACTAAATATATCATTATGGACGAGTTGAAATTGAGAGTCGGGGATGGTAGAAAATAGAGTATACGTAAAAGTCAATAAAATTTATTATTTTTAACTAAATGTGCGCAAACCGTTAACACCATTCGTCAGTAGAATCCAAAATAATGTAAACAAACCTAAAAACTTGCATTATTCAATAATAAAGCACTTTTAAAACACAATCGTAGTGAAGAACTTGAAATCGTAAACCTAGAGTTCACGTACATTTTTAATCAAAATTATTGATATTTATAGTGTTAACATAAAATTATATCTGCGAAACGTATTTCACGATGTGTCAAAGACGTCAGATGCTATGGAAAGTCAGTCATATTTGCTTACATCCTTTTTTTGGATTCTACTGACGGTTGGTATACGTACACTAAGTACAACATTCGTTAATAAGGTATACTAAGAAACTAAAAACTCCACTTAAATAAACATATTTAATTTTACATTTTAATATTGTTTTATTAAATAGGGTAAATGATGGGGTAATTTTTCGCGCATGGTATCACCGCTCACTTTATGTCTATCCTCTTAGTGGCACACTCTGTGCGGCCCCTCGCTTTATACACGGTATCTTCCCTATATTTAATCTGTGGTTAATAAAGTTATGCGTTTTGTTTCACATTGAATTGCATGTATTGGCAACGAATCAACGTCAGATAAAATACAAATTTATTTTTATTATAGTTAATAGTTATTTTCCACGAGAAAGTGCATGCTTTGCATTACATCGCAATGATTATGTTATTAAGGAGTTATAATGGCTTTAAAAAAACTTGCTTTCGACCTTCAATCTAAGTTTCGTGCTAGTGCTCAGATTAGAAGTTTTAAAACAGCTGTAGAAGAGTTGGTTTGTATATATTTTCTACCTATATTTACTTATTTCTTTTTAAATATAGTAGTTATTTCATTAGTAAATTTACTAAGGATATATTATTGACTTATTTATTAATCCTATAAATAAGTTAATGTTGCATGTTTATTACCCACACATGCTTAACATGTTCCTTAGGTATATAATGCGCTTGATGCTAACTCGTCATCCATTGCTGTAAGAGTTGATATTAAAGAAAATTACATACAAGTGATTGATAATGGCCACGGAGTGGCAAGAGAGGATTTTAAGATACTTGGAGAACGTTATTGTACGAGTAAATTCGAAAATTCGAGTGTCTCTGAACCTGTGCACATGTACGGTTCCTGTGGCCAATCACTGGCAAATATCATAGAAGTCTCTCAAAGTGTAAAAATAATTTCAAAATGTAAGGATAACGAAGAAACGTGGTTGAAACATTTTTGTTATGGTAAACAAGAATCATGCTCTATCATAGAAAAAAGACCCTCAGTGGGAACTACAGTAAGTATATAATACCTTCCTATAATTACTAATTGTTTGTTTGTTTGAATTCAATTATACAGGGTGTTTTTTTTTCGACCGTTCAAATTCTACGTAGTGAATGTGTAGGTCATACTCACCAACTTTTACTATGGGGACAAAGTCGAAATCGCGAAAAAAAAATCAGCTGTTTCATACATTTCGGCCGGCGTAATGCCGCCAATTTGTATGAAACAGCTGATTTTTTTTTCGCGATTTCGACTTTGTCCCCATAGTAAAAGTTGGTGAGTATGACCTACACATTCACTACGTAGAATTTGAACGGTCGAAAAAAAAACACCCTGTATATAAGCCTTATTCAATTGCAGGTTGAAATTAAAGGTTTTCTATATAATCTTAATATTCAGAAAAAGAAAGTGAAAGTTTTGCAAGAACTCCAAAACATTAAAATATTTTTACAGCAAGTGGCTCTAACACATTTGGATACATCTATCAGCTTGAGAGATAACTCTCTGAATGAAATTATTTTTCAAATTCATAAAAACAGAGATACCATTAAGACTCTAGCTTCCATGCTAAATATTTGCAAAAACAATTTGCAAGAATTTAATGTAGAAAAGAATGAATACAGAGTAACTGCATTTTTTCACACTAATAATGGACTAGGGAAATGTTATCAATGGATTTATGTTAATGGAAGGTGTATTGATAACTCGAACTTGCATAAAATGGTTAATGAGCGCCTAGCTAAAGATGCACCTGCAATTAAAAATATAAAGACGAAGGTAACTATAGTAACGATACTCGTAAACATTTCAATTACCTACCTATGTTTAACTTGTCAATCACTTATCCCTTTATAGAGCACCAGTCTCAAAAACGACCACTCTATAGCACTATATTTTTGTATTTTTTTCTTGTAGAGAATTTTTCGTACTATACTCATACAGGGTTACTTTTTCACCAGTACAAAAATCAACATCATCATCAGCCTATGATAGTCCACTGCAGGACGTAGGCCTCTCCTATTAATTATGCGTATAGACGCATTAGGAGGTAAATGCCCATAATCGCCACGCTGGGCAAGCGGATTGGCGATCGCAGTAATGTGTCCACTATGATGACGCTGCTGCCCATCATCAATCTTTTATCAAATAGTGGTTAGTGACACTTCAATCCCTTAGTCGACTCTTACGACACCCGCAGGAGGAGTTGGGGTGGTGACAAATGTATTCTTACTGCCGTCACCACACGGCCTAAAAATCAAAAATCAACATACGTAATAGTAAATAGTAGTGCAATTTACAGAATACTAGCATTTTTTGTTACTACCCCTTTAGAACAAAAAAACTGAAATACCAATGTTTGAACTTATCCGCAAACCTAACAAGAAATTTGGACGCATTATGCATTCATCATCATCATCATCATCCAATTGACGTCCACTGCTGGACATAGGCCTCCCCCAGGCATTATGCATTATCAATGTGCAACTAGCAAAACACACGAACTGGCAACTGTTTGTTTAAAACGTCATCACGGGTCAACGCGGCATGGCGGGTTGCGATGTGCACCGGGTATCAACTTATGATTATGACTTGGCCAAAAAAATCTTACTTGATCCCAAATCCTCCTTCATACTTGCACGGGCTTAGGACCGACTAAAGAATTTTTCTGTGTGTGAAGTTTGTCGACTGCTTTAAATTATGCCTGGGAAACGTGATAAAATTACAAAGTAGGACAGAAACTTTCTTCATTGAGGCGTATTTAAAATTTTGAAATCAACTTTATGTACAATGATTGGAATCAAAAAAACATACCTAATTAATGGAGTCCATTTCTCATACTAATTAATTAATTCACATGAATGTTTACTTCGATATTTTCCAACACAAGTCTGTAGTTCTCACTTTTAAGTTCATCAAATGCACTTATTATTTAATTTTTGAAGCCTTCGTAATTTTAGGCCTCTTCAACGTATACCCGCCGTTTCACCTCACCCCCCAAAAATAGTCACACGGGGTCAAATCTGTTGACCTGGCTGGCCATGGCTATAACACTGGCATTTTCCAGGCGGGGCACACTTTCTTCAGCGTATAGCCGCTGAGCTGCCACTGTATTTTCCCCAATGAGAAAATAACTACGAACCATTTTGTACGAGCAATTTCCGACTGAAGGTAGTACGAAACGGCGCGCGTGCACACACCTACGTCAACCGTGGGACTGACCGTGACCTAGTCACCGAGATAAGATAACTGCCATGTTGCCAACTCGTGCGCCGGCCGGCAGGTCGCTCACCCCTTTCCGCCGCCCTCACGTCTCGCACCACACCGTTGACGTCTTATCTTAGTGAGCCCATTATTTTTGCATGAGATAAATTAATAATAAATGAAAAAAAAATGTCAATTTTATTTGATAAATGTAATCTATTATCGATACCAATTATGTGGGAAAATTTATTGTACCGAAGAAAAAGTAACCCTGTATAATGGCGTTGAGGCTAATAGCCAATTAATTTAAAATTCTAGTTTTGGGCAATGTTTCCCCTGGAAGCAAAGTTGGCTAGTTTCATGGTTTACGAAACGGGCAATGTTTTTTTTTCATACCTATCTACTCTGTCTCATTTATGTACCTACTTAATATTTATAATTCTAATACACGGTGCTCGTGAGCATTCCGAAAGATTTTAATGCTGAATTCCTGACCATATTTAGAGTATTTAATGTTCTATAAAATTTCCTGGATTCGGCTTGGTTCCAGAGATAATTAACTTTTTTTCGAAATAAGTTTTTTGACGTAACTCGTCATAAAACTTATTTTTGATTACAATGCTACCACAATGTGTTCTAATATTACCACACCTTTTGCCTGAGAATCAAAAAATAAGAATAGACTTGACGACGTTATCAAAAAACCTGTCACTAAAAAAAATTTTTATTATAATAAAAAGTATTAAAAAATTAAAAAAAAAGAAAACCAATTTTTTTTGTGGAACTTGACATAAGGTCTCATAATATTTTGTGTTTATTTTGATGTCTAGAATACATAGTTAAAATCTCTCGCAATACTCGCGAGCACCGTGTATATAGGGTGTTAATTAAATATGGGCAAATCTCTTACTTAAGGTCGAACAGGAGCTAGTGTGGGACATAATTAAGTATTAAAAATTATATTTAACGCGTAATACTCGTCACGTTTTTTAAGTCGAAAAATACTCGACGGGTTATATAATTTTAGTATGAATGAATACAAGAGTTTTGTGTTCATAATGAAGTAGATTTAGATATAAAAATAATGTATATAATAGTTTTGATCCTTGTGCTTCGGAAGTACATTCTGAAATGAATTGGCATCTATTTGTTATACTATATTTAGTATCAAGTGATTTTTTAATGAAGTCTTGATATCATTTTTAGAATAACGACAACGTCAATGAAAACGCTGTTATCAAAAACAAACTGCCTGATTATTTTATATTCATCAATTGCCCCAAAAATGATTATGACATTGTGCAAAATTGTAAGCAATCAGTTCTGGAACTAAAAAAAAATGACAACATCAATAATCTATTAAATAAACTGGTTAAATTTTACATGGGTGATATTAATTTAGTAAAAGTGACAACAGATAAAAAAGAAACAATTAATACACAACTAAATAATAAGGCACACGAAACAGATACAAGAAATAAAGTCAAGCAAATTATGAAAAAAATATTGGGCTCTCAACAAAAGAAAATGAATGGTTCTAATTTAATTAATGGTGTAAAAGGTAATTCGTATGTTGTTGATGATTTTCTATTAGTACCTAATGTTTTTTACGAATAGGGTATGTAGGCATTTAAGTTTTCTTGGTCATTTAAGTTTCTGACATAAATTAATTTTAAAAACCTGCAGGCAAAATAATCAGACGACGAGACAAAAAGAAGTGTAATGCTGTGGCCAAAGCCAAATTCAATCTTAAATATGATAAGGTTATTCAGCAAGCCGGGTGTGAAATGAACAACCCCACACTGACTGATATACACCATGTCAATACCGAAGCACTGACACCACGACGACTAATAAGTAAACCCCCGGAAATAAATAAGACAGGAAATCCAAACGAAAAGCAAGACCATAATAGTAAAGCAAAACACGAAACAGTCAATAAATCAGAAAAAAAACTTGCGAATAAACCAGATTTTTTCTTTCTACTGCCAAAAAACAAGAGCTTGGTAAAGAATAAAATAGTGAATGCACACCGACAACACCATCATAATAAGAGATGTCTGCATGTAAAAAACAATGTGCTAGAAAAAAATTATAAGCCTGTACATAAAGAACCAGTTTTATTTAAATTTGAAAAACAAACCGATGAAGTACATGATAGATGTGATATATTATCAAAAAAAGTGGATCTCTTGCTAGGAATCAAGAAAAAAAGAAGATGTAAGATATTTACGAATGAAAGAGTTCATTACAGCAATATTGTTACAAATAACAAAACTATTTCGGTACGCAAAAAAATTAATGAAATAATTATCCACGAATATGTGCCTTTAGCACTAAAAATGAAGGCAGGTAATAAGAGGGGTAACATAATAAACGATATTAAAAAGTCAACGGACTTGCTTCACCCTATTACGAATGTAATAGACTGTAAGAATCTTGAACACAATGAAAAACGAGATAAACTAACTCGGCCACACTCAAACAATTTGTGTAACACGAACAATTCAGATATACCGGGACCGATTTATGAAACGATGGACAACTTGAAAGATACTCAAATATCTCAAACGCGAAATAACTTTATTGACAAAAATAAAAAAAAAAAATTTATTAGCAAAACATCACGTGATAACTTGGTATCGCCTCCTATTTCTGGCAGAAAGGTAAAAACAAAACGAAAAGTGACGAAAGAGTTACAGAACAATAAAATGAATAATTGTGAACTCATGGATGTAGTGAAATCATCATCGTATTCTATACACTTTACGAATACAATTTCGGAAATATGTCAAACACAAAAAGCAGCAGCGAAAACGTCTAGTGATCTGCCAATGCCAATAGTGAATGTCAATAATAATGATAATAATTGTGTTGGTAGTACTTATACTGTTGCAATTGCACACCCGGTAAATAACGATAGTTCAAACTGTAAAAACAAATCATATGAAGCGACTATACAGGCATCAGGAAATAACGAAGATTATCAGATTTTGGTTCCAAATTTAGACCTGACTAGTAAAAAATCTTTCGGGATTCAATACACACAAAATGGTGCTGCTGCTACAGATGCACGATTTGATAAAAATGTTATATTCATTTCTAATTCTCAATTCACTAACACTGAAATCAATCATATTGAACCAATATCAATATGTGAAGCTATTATAGGTGACTATAACCAAGTAAATTGCAATAATATCGTAGGAAACACATTCACTTTCGATCAAATGAACAAAAGTATTGAAGATAATAATGTAATTGGAATACAAGCAGAGGAGCTACGTGAATACGAAACCGAATCAAACTATAACAACACTCTACTTAAAAATGACGGTGTTAATAAGAGTCTAAATATGTATTCAAACAATGAGACCGCTTGTGAGCATAATGGCAGTCAGTTTCAGCAAGATAATTTTAATATAAAGGACAGACCCCGATATATTCCTAAAGGTGACCGACATGAGCCTACTGTACCTAGTTAAATTATAATTATAAATTAACGAAAAGTATTATTCTACTTTGGTGTTGGTACTTGAGTTGGATTAACGCGCGGGTTCTATGTTCTAGGTATGTCTCCGATATTTGACAATTGCTATTTGAAGAATGTGTGTGTCAATGAACATGATGAAGATTATTTTGAACCAGTGAGTGAATATTTAATTAATAATATACCTACATTCAGGGACCGGAACCGGTATTTTACAATAACCTCGAAATAACCCAATATTTTATACTGTTTATGTACTGCTCAATATTTTATGTTATTTACAATATCATATTTTTAAATTACTCAATTAACTTACAATTTATATACCGAAGAACGAAAAAAGAACCGTTCTTTTTGTATGAAGAAAATAACGGTTCCGGTCCCTGCTTACATTACCTACACAATTTCACATCGATATCTTAGCTCTGTGAATTGGATATGCATTTATCGCATATTACCGCATATTTACCTACTCAATCAATACCATATTTATATATATCAGCTACATATATGTCGACGATTTTTAACGGGCCTTTTTTTGTTTTTAGGGTTCCGTAGTAAACAAGGAACCCTTATGAATAGTGGTTTATAGAATACTTAAAATAAAACTATTTACAACATATCCGGCCCAGCCGCTTTGAATAACAACGGCACCCTAAACTGAGTCAGACGTACTCTTGGCCGATTATGAATAGTTAATTTTATTATATATGAGTACATAACTATTCCCAATTGCCCGCATCAGGAATGAATGGGAGTAGTTTCATTCGCATATTTCATTTCTCCTGTTATGTTTCATGGGACAAATAGGTGCAAATAGGAACAATTATACCAATGGATAAGATTTCTATTTTGGATAAAAAATTAAGAATCAACTTAAATAATGGCACTAGAAAAGACTCGAAGCTCAATACGGTATTTACTGACTTTGCTGCCGTTTCTCTCGTAAAATGTTTCACAATTTATCTTTGGCAGAGATCACAAGTCCTACAGAAGAAGGAATTGCACAAAAGGCACATTATTATTATTAATATAAGATTGAGGTTAGGACCTTTGACTGAACTTTAAATACTTTTGACATATTAACAACTTACTTGCGGATTGCTTTCAATTTTACATGAATTTTTAAGAAGATAACTAAGTAATAATTAACTACCTACTTAATTATTATTGCAGATAGTATACGATAATTTTGCACAAAATGTTCAGATATATACAGAAATATTTGAACCGAATATTCAAAATGTGAAAGAAACTGCTACAAGAGATATTCAAAGAGTAGATTTAAGATTGAATAAAGATAATGCTTGTCTTAAATTTAATGCAAAATCTTTACAACAGGCTAAGGTATGATAATTAACGCTACTTACTTATATCAAACATTATCGTTAAACGATTATTAACATCATCATGTCGTCGGGGATAGTGCAATACCGCGTAACTAACAAATTCAATTAGGCTCAATTTGAGTGTCAATTGTTTGATGTTTGAACTCTATCTGTTTTGGTAGTTACGCGGTATTGCACTATGCCCGACGATTATTACATTCTATAATATATTTAATAATTGTGTGATGGTTTATTTATATTGTAAATACTTATACTGCAGGTCCTAGGGCAAGTCGATACTAAATTTATTGCTGCTATAATGAAGGCGGATTCTAACGGTAGGAATGATTGTTTAGTCCTATTTGACCAACATGCAGTGCATGAAAGGATAAGACTGGAACAAAATCTGTCTGGTTAGTATGTACTTACATCTTACGGTATGTTGTTTACGTAGGGGAGACCGGGGCAAAACGGGATAGTTAAGAGAAAAATCGACTGATTATGAAAATTGTAATGTTTATTAAAAATCTCTTACAATAAAAGCAACACTTATAGTTTTAGCAAACATATATTTTATCTTTTATGGCAATAAATCACTTGTTTTTTTTGCAATTAGGAACTGTTTGTTACGTGTCGAATATCCCGTTTTGCCCCATCGTTGGGGCAAAATGGGAAACGCTATGGGGCAAAACGAGTACACCTTTAATCGGGTTGGCAACCTTCACAAATGTGTGCCTCTTCATCATCAGAATTATCAGCACATCGAGCCTTTCCCACCCGTCGTTCTAAGGTTAACTTGGGCACGTTATATGCAGCTGAAGCTCGAAGAAACCCATTATCTCTGAAAGCACTGCTCTTACTGCTTTTCTCATATCGTCCTCTGCCCATGTTTGACGTTCCGTCTTACGCTTATAATTTCGTACCATTTTAACTGCAAACAAATATAAAACAGAAATTATCAATGTACTATTTACACATATGGGGCAAAACGGGATAGTATCCCATTTTACCCCGACCATTTTGCCCCAAAGGACAGATTTTACAAAAATATCAACAGTTCTAACCTGCGAAATAATTGTTCGTAAAAGCAACCTAAATTCGTTAGTTTTACACTGATGCAACATGTATATAGTAAGGAATAACTATAGCACTGATATTTACCTTTATGCCCATCGATCAAAACCAAAGAACTTCTTAGCAAATCACCAAAAATCTGTTTTTTCTTGCTGCTCGACCAAAACAGGTAGTGACATGCACCCGCCGCTTTGACTCGTGTGAGGCGACTAAAGTTGTCGCGAATGGCGCTGTGTCGCGCTCTATTGCGCGCACCAGTTACGCACACAAGTACATTTCCCGTTCTGCCCCGAGCTTCGTTTTGCCCCGGTCTCCCCTAATGTTCAAATATTTGATACATTTAGTAGGTATAGATATGTATATTTTCTTAAGTTATTATTAGCGTACGGAATTACGGACAGTTGGAAGCAAATTTCACATTAAGCATCAGTAGAATCGATATTAACGCCCTTATTCATAAACGTCTCCTAACTTAGAAAACCGCTAAGCACCTATTGTGTGTCCCTTCCAGTTTCATCAATGTGTTTGTAAGAGAGAAAGGGACAAACAATATTTAGCCGGCTCGCTTAGTTAAGAGACTTCTATGAATGAGGCCGTACTTATGTTTATGATAAAATGAGTAATTTATTTAATTTTTTTGTTTGCTTCACATGTGTAGAGTATTTAATCGAAGAGCAATGGAAAAGCATACCAGTAGACAGTTTTTCGCTGAAATTGACCAAAGACGAAATCCTGTACTTGCACAACTACAGGGATAAATTTGAGAGGCTAGGCCTCCAGTGGTCTATCACCAGTGATACTCAAATGCTGGTCAACGCCATACCTGAAGCTATAATTGGCAAACACTCTCGGCAGGTAAATCATCTGTAAAATTTTATTACTCTAGCCAGTACCACCCTTATCAATTAAAATCAATTAAGACAAAAAATGTGCTAATAACACAATCGAAGCGAGCTTTGTTAGGAATGAAGTCACTAAGCATGGCATTTTCACTTTAAGGGGGACCAAATTAGGGACGATGAAAAGACCCTACAAGTGTGACACTGTTGAAGTGTTTATCTTATGTATCTTGATATGGTTTCATTCAGTACACTTAAGTACGTACTCAGAAATATGACTGTTTGCAGGTAGATATCATCTTGAAAGCGGTCAACCGCTTAGTCAGAGAAGAAATCAGTATAATAAGGGAACAAGGCGGCAGTGTTTCCTTATATCCAAAGTCTATTATGGATTTGGTTTTTAGTGAGGTAAGATTCTAATAGCTTTTTGAGTACGTTTTTACCTACGCTTTTCTCGGTGCCAACTTGCCAAGTAAACTAGCTAACTTACTTCATCCTTAAACAGTGGTGGTAATTGGGATGGAATAGCGGTCGCATCTCCGTAGCTTCCTTTGTTCCTATTCTGTATAGTCGCATGACCCGTTTCGCATTTCTTTTTAATTGTGCAGCAAATCCAAACAAAAGAAAAACCGGTTTCGACTTGGGATTGATTGGGATTTGATTTCGCCATCCTTTAAGGACACACTATTTGCTAAATTATTGCAGGCTTGCAGGTACGCGATAATGTTTGGAACTGCGCTAACCTTGCAAGAATGTTCTGATTTCGTCGAAGCCTTATCTTGCTGCAGAACACCATTTCAATGTGCACACGGGCGACCCGCCTTGGCTGTCCTCGTGCATATTATGCGGGAGTCGCGACCCTATACGGTAGAGCATACATGAATTTAGTTGTCTTAGTTATTTTTGCGCCCATTTAGCATACCCATCGTAAGTACCTATATTCCAAGAATTCCAAGTACCTACATCCAGCTATCGATTAGGATGGACGACTGGAGTAACGTTGAAAAAATATTAGACTTAACACACGTGGAAAAATTTGCTTTATTTCCTGCACGGAACACGGAACGGTAGATGGATTATATTAACTTACGGTTTTTTTTTCATGGAAACTGCAAAAGATTACGCAACTTTTGAGTCCCAGATACATTTGTAATATTAAATTTTTTTAATGTGAATATATTTATTGCCTAATTCGATGTTAAGGATTGAAAAAAAGATGGTTAGTGGGTCTGTAGAAAATATATGAATTAATCATCGCTACATAAATATAAACTATACAAAAGATATTTAACTCCCACAGGTAAACGCTAAGAAAATAGAACAGTTTCGAAAGAAACAGAAAAGTCTACATACAAAATGAATAGCAGTACGTGTACCTACAGAATTGAATACGAATAAATATTTCAAAAAAATGTACTAGTTGTTCATATGATATGTCCTTAGGGGAAAGTGGGTAGAAATCGTACACATTTTTACTCTATGCCGTCATTGATCACTGTACGAATCCTACCTACTCTCCCCTACCATTAGCACATTATTATCAGTCTAATCAGCCAATAATTATTGCCAATAGAATGAGATTTATATCTGTCAAAGCATATCAATCTTGACGTAAGTGTATATGGCAAAGCTGACGATTACAATGCTGTTCTAATCGTGGTTGTATATTGTATATACACCGTGTGTTTTTATTGATTTCCGCTAAATTGGACAGGTTACTTGGGACATTAATAGAAGTTGCCTGGTATATCGGCTTTTGTTAATTTCGTAAAAAAAATTTTTTTCGTTTTCATACATAATAATTATTGTAATGGCAAGTGTGAGACAACCTTAAGAATAAGATCCCAGGTGACTGACGGCTGCTGACGGCACATGTCAAAATAAGTACAGATGTAGTGAGAAATGACTTGCCTTCGGAAACGTTCGTCAACGTCATGCTGTTTCAGTCTATCTCACTGAGACTGACAGTAATAGCTGTCATGCTACTTCAGTCAGACTCGGTGACACTGCCTGAAACAGCATGTGTTTACGAACGTTTCCGAAGGCAAGTAATTTCTCACTACACCTGTAACATTAAGATGTAATAAAGGTTGCAGTACACTTGTTCAGTCATTAAACTTATTTTTTTAATAACTCAATAACAGTAAGAGTTAAGACACTTGTTTCTTAGATAAATTGATTATATTTGACCTAAATAAGCTTCCCTTTAATTTAACGGAAATCAATAAAAACACGGTGTATATTCTTCTTTGTTTCTGCCTCATATCGTACAGATGTAGGAAAAATGAGTAAGTATAGATACTGGGTACCTAGGTAAATCTTGTAACCTCTGAACTCTGATAAGTGGTAATATACAATTGTGATACCTACATAATAAGCATTATAAATTATTTTTAATCTGGTCTTGAATCCAGCCGACGTAAGGGGCGATCCGTGTGTGTACATCAGGAAACCCTACCGCACAGGGGATTCCCCAAGAAACTAGGCCGACAAGTTTATTATCCTTCAGCAATGGTCCACCAGAGTCTCCCTGTAAAATACATAAAAGTGTAGTTAATAAACGTTGTATTTATGTAGGTACCAACTTTAAATTTGTTATCAAAAATGTATAGGAATCTGGTAACAAAAAAGTAAAAATCCGTCCTTTTTTCCTGGGATATATTATTGTCTTGCTGAGCATCATTGACTCTACCAGCCAGCCTACCAGTTTTTATCAAAATCGAAGACTTGATCCAAATGTAAAACTTTATGAGAATTGCACTTAGGTGCAATTCTATACAGTGTGTAAATCTAATACGGGCGATCAATTAAACCAGGCATGGGATTCACTAGTGTAATCATGAATTACAAGGTTTTTTTTAAATTACTCTTAATTTAGTACCCACAGAATTTTTATAAGATTATCGGAGCAGCAATGTAGGTACGAACATTTGTTATTCTTGATTTGGCATTTATGTCATCTGCATTTGAAATTAGCTGTCAACGAGTGCTTAACTCGCGTATGTTGCTTTACATTGCGCGCCGAATTATTTTGTATGAAAAAATTTGTTGCTCTGATTTTGAGTAAAAGTTATTTGAATGTACTTATTATATCGTAAACTAACACCCCTTAAGAGATTCGCCCGTATTAGACTTACACCCTGTATAAGGAGGAGGAGGAATTACCTATATAAGGAGGTAGATATTTGAGTAGTATTTGATGGAATATAATTTTTAAGGTAAGTTTGCGGGTTGGTTTTCTATTAAATGCTATATTTAGTTTAATACCGACTATCTAAAATATATGTATTGAAAAAATTGAATTTTTTTTAACTATTTGACTGGACTAAAAACTGAACGCCCTGGCAGTCAGTTATTCTTCTTTTTGTACTATATAAGTTGGAGAATGATGTTCAGAAGGTTAAAAGTCAGGATCTATGCTAGTTTTCTCAAAATATGAACCTATATTTTGGTTTCATAAAAAAACCCATTTTAATATTTAACACATAGTAAGCGTTATTGCGAGAAAATTAGACACATTTTTTGTTCCTTGAGCAAATTCCTTTTGGGGTTTTCACGGAAAAACTGTGAATGTCCTCTTTTTTGCCAGTGTGGCGCGGACCTCTTGTGGGTGGGTTTTTTCCGGCGTTGTAAAACTCGGTATTATTTATTATTCTTTGGTATACGACATTCAGTATTTATAAATTTTCTAATTTATGTAGTGCTAGGTACTACTTAAAAACACATATAAAAAATATTTAATTTGTTCTAAAAAAAATTACTTAAACAACTGGTTAATCAAGGCGTTCTAAAACAATGATTATTTCAATATTAGGTACGTACATGGCAAGTTCCTTCACCAATTTGACTAAAAGTGCAAAACATATTTTCAGTAACCTCTCGTGTATAACGCATCGCAAACTGACACGTTTCTTGGCTAAAGACAGTCAGTTCTAAAACATGCATTAAGCGACTCGATTCACCATTTGCCTGGAAAAAAGACAATATCAATATACTGTGTAACATAGAATTTTAAAAAATAAGAAGAAAATGGTAACAAAACATGTTTTAACCTCTAGTGCGCCAAAACCCGTTAAATAGACTGCATCATTTTCTTCCAAGCAATTTTCATCTAACTCTATTATTTCTACGTCATTTGAATTAAAGGACTGAGATAATTTGATAATTGCTATATCGTTGGCCCTTTCGCTAAAGTTAAACTCATTATAAATGCGAATAGATTCAACTTCATATTGATGGCCTCCCTCGTCTAGATTTGTCGTGCCTACGACGACTTTAATGTATTGCGGTTCAGCACTGAAACCAAAGAAATTCTATTAAGTAGGTACATGAATAAGTCTTGGAGGCTTGACATAAGTTGTCAATGAAATAATTATAGTACACCAATACCCTTGAACACAATGAGCCGCTGTAATGATGTGTTGGTCGGATACCACGGCACCTCCGCATACGTGGTGGCCGGTCAAATTTTGGAGTGAAGCGTGAAAATATCCAAATTTGGAAGGCGCCTCATTACCTCCAACTATTCGCAACGTAGACTCTGTTAAAAAACTTTTTGATTAGGGCTAGTACAGTCGCCATCAGATATATGGTAGCGGTCGAGGTCCCCAAATAAATCGGAGCAACGTAAAATTTCAATAAATTCGTTACGTGAGAAAAGGGCAATAAATTAGAGGCATGTAATTCGTCACAAATTTAGGAGCAACCACTTTTCAATGAATTCGTAACGTATAATTAGGAAAAATATCGGAACACAGATATAATCAGAAATATCTGAGCAGTCAGGGTGGTCGTAAATATCTCAACATTTATGGAAAATATACCTTAGTGTCGTATACACATCGCTTTAAATTATTTATGGTCAGCCACACGTCTTGAATGGGTTGTCAATAATTTGAATTTAGAACAGAGTGGTTTGTTGTGACGTTCTTCGAAAAGAGTAGACATTTGTCATCGTGACAAATATATTTCTGTCTCTTCCCCAAATTGGACAGATATTATTCCTAAATCATTAAAATGAGTTGTCTAGTTAACCGCTGTTTTGACGTATTTCCAAAAAGGTAGAACAAGGAGCAAAGCAAAATTTCGTGAGAAGATGTCGTGTACTCGGTGGCGCAATGAATAGTTCGAGTAATAATTATATTGAAGTAGGTATTATTAAACAGCGATTACAATGGGATTTGAAAGTACTGTTGGCACAACAGTGTATAAGTCAATCTAGAATATATTCATAGTCATACAGGGTGGCCAAATTAGATATATACACTTTATTTTAGAAATTTTATTCTATACATAACTAAAAATATAAAGTATCACTGGTTAAATATAATTATTTTAGGTCGGCAATTACACATGGAAAATAATCAGACAAATATCCACCTCCAGTAGCATCGCAGATGCCATTCGCATTTTTCATCCCTTTTTCACACATTTCCGGCGTTATTTCAGTGATCGTGGTTCGAGTATTTTGTTTTAATTGCTAAAGGTTCGTTGGCCAATTAGAAAAGACAAATCCTTTTAATCAGGCGATCTTGGGGGCCAGTTAATGTCACCTATTCATCACACTTGCTGTCTAAGCGCGCCATTGCTTGCATGCATAGCGGGAGTAATAGAAAAGTGAAATTCCCTAGGGAGTAATAGAAATGTCAGTACGTCATTTAATAATATTTTGTCTTAAAACTTATTTTTTTTTGAAAGAGAAATTACGAAACTATAAGACATACTAAGTAGTATTTGTTTTTAGGAATCATAATCATCTATCATCGATTTTGATAAAAAATACTGCATTTATACATTAGAAAAAAAATACGTTTTAAATATGTGAAAACAGTAAATGTATCTAAGAAGCATGATGTCTAAAATGAATAAAATACATTGTTTTCACATATTCAACGCGTTTTTTTTCTAATGTATAAATGCAGTTTTTTTATCAAAATCGGTGATAGATATGGTTCCTAAAAACAAATACTACTATTTACTGCTTAAGACCTATACAATGGATTTCCGAAAAGAAATAGTGCAGATAATTTTATTTTTTAAAAAACAACCGGATTCGATTCCCCTGCTGGGTAGTTTTTTTTTAAATATATGAATGCAGTTATTTTGTTTATTACAATCGATGACATGGTTCCTAAGAACATATTTTCATATGTCCGATAGTTTCAGACATTCCCATACTGACTGATTTTAATGAGCCAGCCTGTATTTTAGTAAAGCAACAGTAGCATAAACGTATCTCTGTTTAATAAACCTATTGACCCAACACACAAACAATGCCATAATGACAAGTTTGACAATAATTGTATAATATCACTGTTACTGATGTCACAAGCCTCCGCAGGCTACGTCTACCGCTTACTATCGGACGGTCCGTGTGCCTGTTTGCCACCAACATACAATTATCACTAATAATACACGTGCGAAAAGGAAATTCGTAACTCGTGTAGATTTAAAGCACTCCCTTCGGTCGTGCTTTAATTTATCTCCACTCGTTCCACTTATTTTTTTTCGCACTTGTATCGTAATGTACTTTTTTAGTTTCGGAAAGTCGTTACAATTGTCACAAAGTTAAGAACGATTTTCGTAAATTCTTGATATGAGGTTCGACCTATGTTGGAATTTCGCGACTATTGTCGTATTTTTGTGACAATATATAATTTTGCTTCGCTAAAAAGACGGTATTTATTGTTGATTACAAAAAGTTCTTGCAATATATTTGAAACACAAACAACCACACGGCCCGTCTAATGATAAGTGGTAACCGTAGCCCATGGACGCCTGCAATGGGAGAAACAGTCAATTTACAATTCTCGCACTTGTCACCGTGGTAAAATAGGATCCGCAAATGACTTTTAGGTATTCTGTTCACCCTTTATACTTTTTTAGTTCCGTTCAAATAAATAATTTGCTAGCTTTACGATTTTATTTACCTACTTATCCCATATTAATATGATTACATCAAAAAAAAATCAAAATTGAATTTATGCATTTTTCGATAATGATGCTTGAAAACTTCTCTTTTATATAGGAAACTCATTTACTCACCCACAAGTCGTCAAAATCATCTTTGACATTGACAACTTAAAGTAGTAGTAGTGACAACATAGTAACAAATTAAAATAAACTATGTGACGCAGACTTAAGGTGTATTTCCTATACATGTTCCGATCTTTATGATCATCCTGGCTGCTTCGATATCTTTGAGTCATGTTCGTTCCGATATTTTTACCTACTTGTACGTTACGAATTTATTGAAAAGTGACTACCCCTAAATTTATGACGAATTACACGCTCCCAAATCATTGACCTTTTCTCACGTAACGAATTTATTGAAATTTTACGTTGCTCCGATTTATTTGGGGACCTCGACCGCTACCATATATCTGATGGCGACTGCATGTCTTGTACACAAACCATGGGACGTTCGAAGATTTATCAAATTATCAATTACACTTCGTCGTTCGCCCAATGCGGTCGCCGAATCAAAATATGAGGTTGCCAGACAACTGAGGCAACCAACGTTGTTTCCATGCGGCGAACAACGCAGTCTAATGAGGGTTTTCGATAATTTTTCTGCCACCAGGCGGCGCTTCGTACGCACCTGGTCTCGACAGCTGTCAGATTCATACTATTCATAGGCACCTGGGCCTAAAATATTGAAATTCTATTTTATTTGGAAGTGAATTGATTTTGTAACGGATTACGACTAATACATGGTCGTCGAACTGAAGATTGAACTCTAAAACAGGCGCTCAAAGTCACTGGTATTCAAAATAATTACGATAACTTTGTTAATTTCATGAGAATTGACTTGGGAACTATTTTATTCATTTATTTTAGGTAACAATATGACTAAAGTAATAATTTTCAGAATAAATAAACCTATAAATATGTTGAAAACTAAATGCGCGTATTTATTTTGACAGTTCGTTATACGGTCGGCTCAGTGCTGCCATCTCACCTCCCCATAGCGGCAGAAAAAGTATCAAAAACCCTCATTACCGCTTACCGCATTACGTAGGAAAAATATTTTTTCTCAAACATGCAATGAAATGTTGTAGTTACGTGCCTAAAAAGTGGCCGGGAAGTACCTCGTTGCCGGCCTAGGCCGGCAAGTACCAATTTTCATTTGACATAGGGTTGTGACCTAGCATCTTGGCTTTTAGCCAATAATTATCTGTAAGTAATATTAGTATAAAAAACCGGCAAAGTGCGAGTCGGACTCGCGCGCGAAGGGTTCCGTACCATTATAAATTTATACAGTTAAATCAATCTACCTCAAAAACTATAGGAGATAATTTAATCAAACCAAAAATCGTTGATAGAGTTTATTAATGTGCATAACATATATTTTTTTTAGAATTTTATATAGCGTAGTTTAAAAAATAGAGGGGGGGGGACACATTTCTCAGACTTTGAGAGCTGATATCTCGAAAACGATTTGCTTAAATAAAAATAAAATTTATAAACCTTTACATTATTTTCAAAGACCTTTCTATTAATACCCCACACGCTTATATACAACTAAAAAAAAAATTCTAACCCTCAGTTACATGTATGGAGGGCCCCCACCCCAATGGTTTTTTTTACAATTTAGTATCATAATCCTGTAGCGGTTTATACAACACATATCTCTACCAAATTTCGCTACTGTAGCATTTACAGTTTCCGAGTAAATCGACTGTGACAGACGGACAGACGGACAGACGGACATGACGAATCTATAAGGGTTCCGTTTTTGCCATTTTGGCTACGGAACCCTAAAAATGATTGGCAAATTTTTGCAGTTATAATTAGGTATTTAAATGATATCATTTAAAATAAATGTACAATAACTACTCAAAATAATATATAAAAAGCAGTATTATACGGCGCGATCCGTCGGCCCCGATCACTGCATGCGATTAATTGGACCCAACCGACCGCGTCGTCTAATACCGCTTTTTTAAATTAAAAATTTGCAACTTTGAAACAGGTCAATCTTAAAAAAAAAAGGTGTCGGTGTCGTGTTTGACTTTTGTTGTGTTTCAAAGACTTAGTTATGTAGTTGACTAATAATTTCTTAGAAAGAAGATACATTTTTTTGTTTCATTTCATTGCATGTTTGAGAAAAGCATTATACATACCTCGGCCATGAAGTGACGGGTTGCCGTCCGAATACTATCCTATGTCTACTGTCTACATATATTCGGCCGGCAACCAGTCACTTCCCGGCCTCGGTAGTAGGGTTTGCAATATCCGCCTGGTTTTAATATCCGGATAATATGAATAGTAATAATTGTATTATCCGAATATCCGGATATTTTGGATAATTGCGGATAGTGGTAAAATATAATAATATAATTCTTTTAATAGGTGTAATTAAGCGTTATAGTAAACTATATAACGATTCATCATCATCATCATCATCCACCTGTCTCAATCCACTGCTGGACATAGGCCTAATTTGCCAATGTATGCCACAGAGCGTGGTCAGTTGATTTATGCATCCAATCGCTGCCGGCCCTCCTACGCAAGACGGTGCCACCTGGCTAGAGGATGTCCAACGCTGCGTTTGCCTAGACGCGTTCTCTACTCCAGAACACGCTTACTCCAGCGATTATGGTTGTGCGACATATATAGCCAGTCCACTACCACTTCAACGTGCTAACTTTCAGAGCTATGTCGGTCATTTTGGTTCTCTGGCGGATCACTTCATTCTGAATTCTGCTTTTCAGAGAAACTCCGACCATTCATTAAACTAAAGTATGGATTAAATAACCCCAAACCCCAAAGTCAGTGTCCACGTCTCGGCTCCGTACTCCGTACGTCATTACAGGGAGCACACACTGATAAAATACTATTGGCTTCAGGCTCTGTGATATATCCGACGAAAATACGTAGGTACCTAATGCAACTTTCTATTCTAACCTTACGTAATTCAACGTTGCCTAACTCAACTGAATTCTCCTATTGGCTTCCTTTTCACTGTTGTATCTATCTAACTGCAATATTTTCCCGAGGTAGACATATTCCTTAACGACTTCAAGATATACCTACGCCATCTGTAATTACTGGGCTCAGAATGACGAGGCCATTAAACATGACCTTCATCTTGTCCGTGCATTGCTGGACAAGATGTCCGGCTGCATTTAGGCTGTGCAGCATTTCTTGAACTTATTGCAGCGATGCTGCTATGACTACGATATCAAATCATCGGCAAATCTTAAGTGTGATGTGAGAATAGTGAGATGTATTCGCCGTTTATATTTATGTCCATTTTCCATTTATTCCATTTTACACGCCGTTCCAGTTTAGAGTCTTGAACAACATGTCTTCCAATGCATTTGTAAACAGTTTCGGGGATATAACATCCCCCCCGTCTTACTCCTTGATGCAATGGGATCGGTCTTGTTTGACTGTTCTTTGCTTCAACGAACATAGTCGGGGCGTCATACAGGCTTCTAAGCACCCCGTTGTATCGAAAATCCACTTGGCACCGATGTAGGGAGAGGGAGACCAGAACAAATCAGGTCTCGACGGAGTCAAACGTCTTCTCATAGTCCACGAAAGCATGACATTATTATTATTATATTTCAATTTATTTAAAATCAATTTTATGTATTTTTTTTTAATGCATGTTAGTTGTAAGATGTACCATCATTGTTTGAAAAAATAATTCCCGCCAAGTTTCTTACCGGTTCTTCTTGGGTCAGCGGTGTAGGGTTCGAACCGGAAGTAGTTTTCATATCTAGACGATTCAAAAGAGTTTGTTGCTATTCCAATTTGAATAAAGAATTATTTGACTTTGACTTTGACTTTGACACATAGGCTGATTATACTCCTGAGGCTTCTGTACAATCTGCCTTACAGGGTCTATGGTGCCAAATCCTCCCCCTAACCCGGCTCACTCCGGTGGTTGCAAGTCTTTCATCCGTCGCGCCAGCCTATTTGTGACGACTCTCGAAAACAGCTTGTATACGTGGCTCAGTTTTATCACCCTTTTTGAAGGATGAAACTACCATACTCCTGCTTCACGCTCTTGGAGTTCTCCCTTCGTGAGAAACGGAGTTAAATATGTACTGCAGCTGCCTGAGTACAGGAGTTCCCCCTGCCCTTAAGAGATCAGTTGTAACTCTGTCCTCACCTGGGGCTTTTACATATTTAGGTTGTTTAAGGGCCAACCCAATTTCGTCAATGCTGACATCGGGAAGTTCATCGGTATAATATCGGACTAAAGTAGCTCGGGATCAAAGGGAATGGGTTCAGGCACCTTAGATCCAAAGACATACAACTTGCCATAGAAGTCTTACATCTCTGATATGATCTCTGGATAAGAGGAAACAACATGACCATTGGCGGCAGTCAGCTTTGACATGTGGCTCCGCCCAAGACGCTTCACGAAAACTTTTGAACCTCGATTTTGTTTTATTGCCTCCCTAATATCCCATTGTATTGCTTTTCGAATCTGCTTTGTAAGTGTTCGTTGTTCTACCGCCGCCGCGCCGTAGCCTGTGTATTTACGCGTCTCTATTTCATGAGCTCTAAGGTCTCCTCTGAAAGTTTGGATTTTCTGCCCGCATGTCTCTTCCGACAGAACCTGCTACCCACATTTCTAAGGTTAAGCAGGCAAAATCCCTTCTTATCACCTCGACATGCGTGTCGTTTCAGAATGATAGTATATATTTGTGATACTAGAATAAATTTAAGTAGTCCACAGTGGACCTGCAACTAAACTTGTACACGACTAAAACCCTTAATAGTACGTCCTATTAAGGGTTTTAGTTGTGTATGCTTGCACATTATAATAATTTGAGGTACCAAAAAGGTAGTAAATAAAGTTTAAACCATGATTTGTGTTTAGTTAAAAATATCCGTTATTCGGATATTTAGAGGTTAACTATCCGGATATTTTTGGATGTTAATTTTGGCGGATATCCGGATAATCCGAATAGTGGATTATCCGGATTGCAAACCCTACTCGGTAGTAATGTACTATTAATTTATTTTGCTAGATTAGCCTAATTTGTTATGGGCATTTACCTCCTAATGCGTCTATACGCATAGTTAATAGGAGAGGCCTACGTCCAGCAGTGGACTATCATAGGCTGATGATGATGATGAGCCTTGGGTACCGATACCGATGTGTGAGTTTGTGTTGTATAACTTGTATCGGTTGTTTTGTAGGCGGCCCTCACTAAATATCACCAGGTTGGGTTGGGGCATAAAATAGCCGAAAAAATCTCGCGAGATTTGTGCACAAGTCATGGAATATAATTACATTACATCACCAATATGCACATGCACAACAGCACAAGCCCGATATAATCGCTGTGTGTCTATTAATTTGACATGACTTACGTCAGAATAGTATGAATCGGACAAATTTGCATCATTGTTCGCAAAAATGTCGACATGACTCCAAAGTTGATTAAATGATAATAATTTCTTGAAATTTTATTACGAAGCCTTATGGTAACTATTTACATAGGTTTTAATATTTATATTTAGCGGTATCAAGTATGTAATTTTCTGAAATGATTAATTAATTATTAATTCAAAACAGATTTAGAGTCATGTCATGTCTATATTATTGCGAACAAGCCGATCTCTGTTAATAACCAGTAGATATGGGAGCATCATTCAAAATAACCACTGTACTTATTTCCGAGACAACCGATTAATATCTACATATTGTATATGTACACATTTTAGGAAATTTGTAATACGATACCTTGCGAATCCGTAAAAAATGTCGTGACAAGCACTAATACATATATTACTTTCTTGCTCATTATAGGTTTTGTATAAATATTAACACTGAAGATTGCACGTCTTATTAACATCCAAGAAATCAATGTGACTACACAAATCGACTGATTGCCATCAATACTCCAATCTCTGCCTTAATCTTATTATCTCATGAGATAACACGCTATACCTCAAATGTATTATGTTAATAAAATGATAATTCTTTTTTATCGGTAGCGTATAAACAATCGTTTATATACATAGGTAATTAATTACGTAGGTATGCCAATAATCGGATAATAGCGTTCGCGGTAATGCCAGTATTTAAGTTGGGCTTTATGCTATGAGCCTAATAATATTCATGACATTTTTCGGACCCACGACCCATACATTTAAAGTCAAAGAGGGGAGGAGACACGTTTTTAGGGTTCTGTAGCCAAAATGGCAAAAACGGAACCCTTATAGTTTCGCCCTGTCCGTCTGTCCGCAGCATAGCTCAATGGCTGTTAGTACTAGAAAACTGCAATTTGGTACAGGTATACATATTAAGGACCGGTCCTGTGCCATCTGCATCCAGCGGACTCCTGCGACTTTCACCAGGTCATCGGTCCACCTTGTGGCAATCTTTGGAGAAGGCCTATGTTCAGCTGTGGACGTCTTTCGGCTGATATGATGATGATACATATTAATCATGCCAACAAAGTGGTAGAATAAAAAGTAGAAAATAAATGTTTTTCGGGTACCTACCTCCTCAACTGCTGAAGTGGGGATGATTTTTTTATTTGCTGTAATCCTAGGGTGTTTTTTACATTTCCGTTAAATTGGACAGGTTACTTGGGTCATAATAGAAGTTGCCTGGTATATCGGCATTTGTTAATTTCGTAAAAAAAAAGTTTTCCTAACTAGTGCGGAAAAGTAAACTTTCTCTTTTTAAAGCACTTGTTATGAAAAAAGTCTTTCGATACGATACACGTGTAAAGACTTACGATACGATTTTTTCGTAAGTACAGTAATACCTACCGTAAACTGGGGTTACATTGATCAATTTTAAAGTTTGAACTTCCATATCTTCTAAAATTAGGCGTAAAAAATTCCAAAAATAAAATAGTAACATCAACTTTTTTTTATCTTTCTCGGTAAAAAAATTTGAAACGCTACTTTCAAAATGTATCAAGATAGAAACATATAACGTTGTGATCAAAGTTAAACTGACATTGGGGTTACTTTGATACCTTATGTTTTTTGAGGGTAATTGAATGTAAACCATTACAGAAGTATTTTCTCCTAAGGAAATAAATAAATCCGTTCACAGCATCAAAAGTTACAACAATTTACGTCGTTTTGGGGTTATTTTGATCAAATATTTATGATCAAAGTAACCCCGAAATATAATAAAAAAACTTGAGTATTCAGCCTTATTTAAAACAAAAATCAAACATTGAAGAGAGAACAATCTTCTTATAAAATAAACAATCAAATGGATAGACATACCATAACCAACTATACGTAAGATTCTGATCAATGTGACCCCATCTAGGTGATCAAAGACACCCCATTGAATAAGAACAATTGTTATAAGTACTTAGTTTGAATTGAAGACCCCAAAAACGTTATATTTGTATACCTAAACATACTTGTGACAAGTTAATAGTGATTAAGAACCGTTTACCTAACTACCCTTATTGTTAGTTTAGAAGTTATTTTACACACAAAATAGCAAAAAGTATACGTAACTATAAATACGTGATTTGCTATTTTAACGGCCGTACTCACTTAATGTGTGTCTAAACAATTAAAAAGGACAACTATCGTTCTTGCGAGACTAAAAAAAAAATATATACGGATGCGTTTGGTAACGAGAGATATTCGCGATTAAAAAATAAAAGAAGTTTTTATCAATGTAACCCCAAAGTTCAAAGTAACCTCAGTTTACGGTACACATTGTATTTTTTATTGAAGTACAACTTATTAATATTATTTTATAAACCATCTCATCCCAGACAGATTTCTTTTTGGGACAAATTATGTCATGTCGTTAGGTAATATAATCTCGATTTGCCAGGACCATAAATTACGGATAATTAATTATACAAATATTTTAATTCATACAATAATCAGCTGGGTTTTATAGATTGTACAACTTTCCCTGAAAAAAAAAAAACACCCGCACTCTATAGTTTATTTTAAGATCCCCCACGCCAAGTAGTCCCGAACAATTCCCTTCACACGAGCACCAAGCACAGCGTCGGGACGCACCATTTCCTTGGTTTCCTTGGCCTGCCCGGCAGCAACGGCTGTTGGATCCGCTAGTAGCATTGGCAGCAACATGATTGCAACCGTTAAACCGATCGGGAGCACCTGGTGGACAAATACAATAAGTACATGTGCATGCTGTACGAAGTGAATTAGCGTAACATAAGCTAAATATGCATTATGTATTAAATGGCTACATTATAATATTATGTTTAGATTTATAGGTTTTGCTGGTCATAGTGGTCATATTTGAAAAACAAGCAGGACAATAGTGTGTGCAAAAGGGTTTATTGAAATCAAACGGATTTAATTTATCCCAGCGTTTCGACTGTGGCAATACGCTCGTAAGTGCTCGTAATTGGAGGCGGACTAGCGATAAATTGTACCGACATCTAAGTTTGGTGGGCTATGTTTACGAACAAACAATTTAGCTTTCGTTTTTGATTATAGGCATTGCATGTCTACCCTTATAAGGCATATTTCCCTGGTTCTCGTTGTAAAAGTAATAGTGACCTGCTTCCACTCTTCCTCAAACACTTCCTTGGGGTAAATATCTTCGATCCGAATACGAAATCGACCAACAGCGCGCTCCAGCTCCGCGTAGTAATAGTCGAGTAACTGACGTAAGCTACGCGCACGGAATTCTTCATCCGAGCCCAACATGATTAAATATACTAGATCCGTGGTAGGACTACTCCCGTGGATATTCTGGAAATCCACCATAGCCATCTCCAATCGCTCGTCCTGCAAAGTTAAGGGCGATATTTTAAAAATACATATTAATAAAATTGAAACAATTTTACAGCCATAGTTCACAACATAACAAAAACTTACAAGGCGGCGGATCATGATGTTGTTAATCTTGTAGTCCCCGTGTGCCAGCACTCGTGGCGTCACTGCTCGGTATAAGCGCGAGAGCTCTGCAAATTGATCTTTGCTGTCTAGGTAGTGCTGCGTCACTCGCTTTAGGTCGCCTTCTTCTAGCGCTTCCATTGTTACTGGAACTGTCTGTTCAAACCCCAACTTTCTCATAACCTGAGAATCGAAAACGTGGTATGGCTTGCTCTCTAGAATTTTGGCCAATCCAGAAGGATATAGCGTCCCATAAGCAAAGGACAACGCGTGAAATTTTGCCAACTGCTCCACTGCTTTCGAAGCAAATTCCCAATCAAAAGGCACTCGTTGGTCGGCACTCTCAAATCCTCTGCGACTCAAGTCCTCTAATATGATGGTCTCTTCCTTAGGAGTGGGTTCGCCACCGTAACATTTGGGTATCAGAAATCTGTCCTGTTCCTGTATGTTATACCTGTTTTCTAATTCCCTAAATACGTTAATTATGTCCGTGTAAAACGATAACTCATCGGTAAATAGTCTTACATAGGTAGTTTCTCGAAATATTTCCATGATGTTAGCAATTTTGGCGAACAATTTCAGTTCTCGATTGGGTTCAGAAATAGTAACTTTAAAAGTAACGCTGGAATATCCCATTCCCGTGACTTGTAGCACGTCAATTTTATATCCGGCATTAAATTTCTGTTCTTCAGCAATTTTATGTGACCATTTGATAATTTTTTCTTTGAAATTCTCCATGTTTTAATGAGACTTGCACGTAGTCTGCAACATTACACATAATTAAAAATAAAACCGACCAAGAGCATGCCGGGCCATGCTCAGTTCAGGGTTTCGTACATAATTCAAAAACGGCTGGGCCGATTATGTTCGAAATAGTTTTAATTTTATTTTAAAAGTATTCTGTAAGCCTATTCATGATTTTTTTCATATTTTTGGACCTAGGTACGGATCAAAAGTTAGAGGGAGATGTTTTTTTTATTTGCCGTAATCCTGTAGTGTGGGGTATCATTGAATAGGTCTCTTAAAAATAATAAGGGTCTCGGAAGATTTTTTTTCTAAAGTCAATATTTTCGGAGTTAACCGCTCAAAAAAAACCCTCTAACTTTTGATCACGGATCAAAAGTTAGAGGTCCAAAAAATATATAAAAAAATGATAAATAATAGTGGGCTTATATAGGTAACACTTTAAAATAAAACTACTTCGAACATAATCAGCCCAGAACAACTTCAGAAACCTATTCTGAGCAACTTTTGAACAACTTCGAAACTCTACATTGTGCATGGCCCGACATGGTGTTGGCCGGTTTTTGTTTACTGCCGGTAGTCCTTGTCAGACTGTATTTGCTGCTTCTCAGCAGGAAAAGGCGGCACCTAGATGAACAACGTACCTTTTTATTTACTATGTCACTTTTTCCCTGGCCGATATCTAGCATTAGGTTAGGGGCACAGGCACACCACACTATTGTCACCTGCTACAATACAATAAAACTCAACTGTGCAATGTTGTGGCAATGTGCATAGTGTATGTATATATATGATACTCCAACTAAATGATAAGAACTGATAGTGATAAGCGACTCGCCTCTTCAGCTGAAATATAAGGTACTATTTCATAACTATCCGAAATCCTTACCTTAATACTTTAAGTAAGTCACAAGTACATAACATAAAGCAATAAAAAAACGTCAAGGAGGACTAAAAAAACAACTATCTACGCTTTTAAATCACTTAACTGGTTCTGATACTTCTGGTTAGAATATTTTCAGGCAGTGGTATGGTAAACTAGTTATTTCTCTAAAAAATTGCTGTCAATTAACGTTCTAGATTCTAAGTGAACCGACTGCTTATAGAAAATACTAATTACCCGCTATTTTGTAACAAGGTTATTTGCTGGACTACATTAATTTATGCAATTTACTTAAAAGAGTTAAGGAAATATTTGATAATAATTGAACGCACCTCACTAATTTTTTATCTGACAGTTCAGTTCACACTTGACTTGACAGAATCAGCTGTTTTGATTTGAGGTACATTCTTACAAAGTCTACATAACCTATAAAAAAATCTTTACGAGAACAAGAAGTAAGACTTACGATTATTACGCGTTCAAGTGCAGAAGAAAACAAATCAAGAGGTCAAAAAGAAAACGTGTCTACAAATATGTTTTTGAACAAAAATAATACGAATGCTGTGTGGCGATGTATTGCGAAACCTTTATTAGTTAATCATACGAGACAAGGAGTTTTGCAGAAACTTATGAGTACAAGTGTCTGTTCGAAATACACAAACTTAAACACTACTTTATCATGGCCACATCAGTGCCAATGCAATTTTGTATACACCACTATTCGCCATAAATCTAAAAAGGTTTGTAAACAAAACATTTTTTTAAGCAATACATGGAAAATGGAATAGATCGCCAAAGCCCTTGTTGTTCCATTACACAGTTCCAGTTCACACTCTGCATTACAATAACATTTAAATGAAAGTGTAAGATCCTAATTATGAAAAGTTGCCGCCTACTATTACTGTAGCACTTGAACTGTAGTTTTAATTGTAATTTATTACAGCAAAAAGAAGGTGATTCAGATGATGAAGAAGATAACATGAATGACGACCCATCTTTGTCAAGAGATTCAAAAGTAGTAAAATTCAACACCACTTCCTTAAGGACAGATTTAATACTAAAAACGGCATTAGGAGTTGCTAGAAAGTAAGTATGTAGAATGATCATGAACCTAAAAATTATATGGACACCAAAACAAAATACATTCAAATTATGGCATAGTTACAACTCATTTAGAGTAGGCTTGACTACACTTTTATTTGAAGAACAACAGTTTCTCTTGGATAGTAATGTCAAACCTACATAGTAATTTGACACTGTATCTGTATATAAGTGTTATTCTTCAAATAAAAGTTTCGCAAAATGCAGCCTTAGTAGACAGTAGAGGGTTTGCTGGCTTTGTTAGATCATTCTAGATTCTTAATAAAATAAAAGATTTGTTGTAAAATAAATATCTTGGGACATCTTACACAAATCGACTTAGTCCCACGGTAAGCTCAATTAGGACTTGTGATGTGGGTACTAAGCAATGAGTATACTTATATACATAGACAGCCATGACCAAGGAACAAATATTTGTGATAAATAAATACACAAATAATGCCCTCGATGGGATTTGAACCCAGAACCTCCAGCTTCGTAAGCAGGGTCACTACCAAGTAGGCTACACGCATCGTCATACAACCGATTACACGCATCGTCATACATAACCAAGTAGCGAACATCGTACATCAAAAGCTAGCAGTTAAATATAAATAAATAAATAAATAAATAAATATCTTGGGACATCTTACACAAATCAACCTAGTGTCCCACGGTAAGCTCAATTAAGGCTTGTGATGTGGGTACCAGGCGACGATATATATAATAGATAGATACATATAGATACTTAAATACATATACAACCATGACCAAGGAACAAATATTTGTGATAAATAAATACACAAATAATGCCCTCGCCGGGATTCGAACCCGGAACCTCCTGCTTCGTAGGCAGGGTCACTACCAACTAGGCTACGGAGGCTGACAAAAATATAATCTCACACCTAACAGTAGCACACCGTACTACAAATATTCCCCAAGTCCCGTATTAGAAAACCCTACTGACAGACAGAACTACACATTTTAACCGACCAGACATAACTCTGACAGATAAAATAAACAAAATCACTTACCTTATCGATATAGCCGTCCCCAACACGCACAACCTGCAAAAAACAATAACCGAGAAAATACACAAATATACCGATCTTAAAGACGAAGTAACTAGAATCTGGAACCAGGACAAAGTCTACATTGTCCCAATAGTATTATCTAGCACTGGTGTCATACCTAAATACCTCCATCACAGTCTGAAACTCCTTGACCTGAAATCTAATACATATATGCTGTTACAAAAGGCAGCAATTCTGAACACATGTAGAATTGTAAGAAAATTTCTACAAATTGACGGCGACAGAATCGATGTAGGATAACGCCGGAATTAACACCAAGCAACACTTGTCACCTACTTGGCTTTGTCCCGTAGGCGGCAACAATTACCAGCTTATGCTGAGAAAAATAACCCCTGGAAAATATTAATAATCATGATATTTTTCGGACCCTAATAATATTCATGATATTTTTCGAACTCACTATCCATGCATTTAAAGTTAAAGAGGGGAGGAAACACGTTTTTAGGGTTCCGTAGCCAAAATGGCAAAAACGGAACCCTTATAGTTTCGCCCTGTCCGTCTGTCCGCAGCATAGCTCAATGGCTGTTAGTACTAGAAAACTGCAATTTGGTACAGGTATACATATTAAGGACCGCTCCTGTGCCATCTGTATCCAGCGGACTCCTGCGACTTTCACCAGGTCATCGGTCCACCTTGTGTCAATCTTTGGAGAAGGCCTATGTTCAGCAGTGGACGTCTTTCGGCTGATATGATGATGATACATATTAATCATGCCAACAAAGTGGTAGAATAAAAAGTAGAAAATAAATGTTTTTCGGGTACCTACCTCCTCAACTGCTGAAGTGGGGATGATTTTTTTATTTGCTGTAATCCTAGGGTGTTTCTTACATTTCCGTTAAATTGGACAGGTTACTTGGGTCATAATAGAAGTTGCCTGGTATATCGGCATTTGTTAATTTCGTAAAAAAAAAGTTTTCCTAACTAGTGCGGAAAAGTAAACTTTCTCTTTTTAAAGCACTTGTTATGAAAAAAGTCGTTCGATACGATACACGTGTAAAGACTTACGATACGATTTTTTCGTAAGTACAGTAATACCTACACATTGTATTTTTTATTGAAGTACAACTTATTAATATATTATTTTATAAACCATCTCATCCCAGACAGATTTCTTTTTGGGACAAATTATGTCATGTCGTTAGGTAATATAATCTCGATTTGCCAGGACCATAAATTACGGATAATTAATTATACAAATATTTTAATTCAAACAATAATCAGCTGGGTTTTATAGATTGTATAACTTTCCCTGAAAAAAAAAAAACACCCGCACTCTAGTTTATTTTAAGATCCCCCACGCCAAATAGTCCCGAACAATTCCCTTCACACGAGCACCAAGCACAGCGTCGGGACGCACCATTTCCTTGGTTTCCTTGGCCTGCCCGGCAGCAACGGCTGTTGGATCCGCTAGTAGCATTGGCAGCAACATGATTGCAACTAGGGTTTGCAATATTCGCCCAATTTTAGTATTCGAATAATACGAATACTTCGAATTCCAGTATTCGAATATTCGAATTTTTCGAATAAAACGAATATTATTAAAAAAATAACTAATTAATGTTACCATGGCGTCTAATTGCAAAATATATGACGTAAAATGAAAGTGCAATATCCAAAAACAGACTTTTATGGTACCTAAGAGCTAGGTACGGTCCGTGGCATTCTAGCTAGTCTGGAACTCTAGATTCTGTGTAAGGAGTTAAAAATTGTTTTTCATATGGATTCAAATATGAGATACTTGATATCTTTAATCATATTATCCATATCCATTTTTTGATCTGACATGTATGTATAAAATTGTAAATTGAAGTAGAATAATTCGTTATGAAAAAATATTCTAATACGTTGCATGAGAAGATAACCATTAACAACCGAGCAAGAAGGGTTTCAGTCTAAAAAAACCGGCCAATATAATATATAGTCAATAATTAATACATGTAGCGTAATAGTAAAAAATATTGGTCATAAATAACTTAATTTATCAAACATTTTATTAATAAAAAAGCTGCTTAATTGACCCGAGCAGTAAGTCATACTGTATTCAAGGGATCACGGAACAAAACTGTCCCGTTTTATAATGAGTCAATTTGGTTTTACTTGAATACTGATATTTTAACATTAGGGTATTACAGTTCATACTAATTACGAAACCAGTGATCGGGGTCGCTATAATTATTAATACTAATTTATAATATCTGTGGTATAGATTTAGTTTTGAAAATATTAACTTTGGCAAAGTATACGATACATCAAATAATATACTATAATTTTAAAATCGCCAATTACTCCCACTTATTACATTCGGTAGATATTATGGCTTCATATTGATATTTATAACATTATTATGGTCTTTACTTATCCGAAACTACCTGTACCTGGTGTTTGTTTGTTAACTTCTTAGGAATCTGTCTGAACTTTGCTTGCAGAAAATCCATTTGAACATTTTTGGAAAACAATTGAAGCTATCACCTTTTGAATAAATCCACTAAATAACGAATATTTCAATTGATTTCATTGAATTTAACTTTGTTTAATCATTGAAATCAATTTTTACATAGGTGTTAATGTTAATATTGGGATTTTATTGTAATTCTCCGCAAAATTTAATTATTTTCAATTACTTTTTCATTATTCGAAATATTCGTTTTATTCGAATAATGACTGTTGTCAAATTCGAATAGTATTTAAGGCTAATAATTCGAATATTCGAATACTCGAATATTCGAATTGCAAACCCTAATTGCAACCGTTAAACCGATCGGGAGCACCTGGTGGACAAATACAATAAGGACATGTGCATGCTGTACGAAGTGAATTCGCGTAACATAAGCTAAATATGCATTATGTATTAAATGGCTACATTATAATATTATGTTTAGATTTATAGGTTTTGCTGGTCATAGTGGTCATATTTGAAAAACAAGCAGGACAATACCTAGTGTGTTCAAAAGGGTTTATTGAAATCAAACGATTTTATTTATCCCAGCGTTTCGACTGTGGCATTACGCTCGTAAGTGCTCGTAATTGCAGGCGGACTAGCGATAAATTGTACCGACATCTAAGTTTGGTGGGCTATGTTTACGAACAAACACTTTAGCATTCATTTTTGATGAGGCATTGCATATCTACCCTCCTAAGGCAATTTTCCCTGGTCCTCGTTGTAAAAGTAATAGTTACCTGCTTCCACTCTTCCTCAAACACTTCCTTGGGGTAAATATCTTCGATCCGAATACGAAATCGACCAACAGCGCGCTCCAGCTCCGCGTAGTAATAGTCGAGTAACTGACGTAAGCTACGCGCACGGAATTCTTCATCCGAGCCCAACATGATTAAATATACTAGATCCGTGGTAGGACTACTCCCGTGGATATTCTGGAAATCCACCATAGTCATCTCCAATCGCTCGTCCTGCAAAGTTAAGGGCGATATTTTAAAAATACATATTAATAAAATTGAAACAATTTTTCAGCCATAGTTCACAACATAACAAAAACTTACAAGGCGGCGGATCATGATGTTGTTAATCTTGTAGTCCCCGTGTGCCAGCACTCGTGGCGTCACTGCTCGGTATAAGCGCGAGAGCTCTGCAAATTGATCTTTGCTGTCTAGGTACTGCTGCGTCACTCGCTTTAGGTCGCCTTCTTCTAGCGCTTCCATTGTTACTGGAACTGTCTGTTCAAACCCCAACTTTCTCATAACCTGAGAATCGAAAACGTGGTATGGCTTGCTCTCTAGAATTTTGGCCAATCCAGAAGGATATAGCGTCCCATAAGCAAAGGACAACGCGTGAAATTTTGCCAACTGCTCCACTGCTTTCGAAGCAAATTCCCAATCAAAAGGCACTCGTTGGTCGGCACTCTCAAATCCTCTGCGACTCAAGTCCTCTAATATGATGGTCTCTTCCTTAGGAGTGGGTTCGCCACCGTAACATTTGGGTATCAGAAATCTGTCCTGTTCCTGTATGTTATACCTGTTTTCTAATTCCCTAAACACGTTAATTATGTCCGTGTAAAACGATAACTCATCGGTAAATAGTCTTACATAGGTAGTTTCTCGAAATATTTCCATGATGTTAGCAATTTTGGCGAACAATTTCAGTTCTCGATTGGGTTCAGAAATAGTAACTTTAAAAGTAACGCTGGAATATCCCATTCCCGTGACTTGTAGCACGTCAATTTTATATCCGGCATTAAATTTCTGTTCTTCAGCAATTTTATGTGACCATTTGATAATTTTTTCTTTGAAATTCTCCATGTTTTTAATGAGACTTGCACGTAGTCTGCAACATTACACATAATTAAAAATAAAACCGGCCAAGAGCATGCCGGGCCATGCTCGGTTCAGGGTTTCGTACATAATTCAAAAACGGCTGGGCCGATTATGTTCGAAATAGATTTAGTTTTATTTTAATAGTACATTGTGCATCAAGGGAGGTAAGTACGGAATTACTAACGAGAGTGTTAGAAGCCCGACGCCGTTAGGCGGAGGGCTTTTATGACTCGAGTTAGTATTCCGCTTACCGACCGTGATGCATACAATGTTTTTCATCACACTTGCCTACCAAAAAATAAGTTTTAAGACATAATATTATTAAATGACGTACTGACATTTCTATTACTCCCTAGGGAATTTCACTTTTCTATTACTCCCGCTACGCGCGCAAGCAATGGCGCGCTTAGACAGCAAGTGTGATGAAAAAGTATTCTGTAAGCCTATTCATGATTTTTTTCATATTTTTGGACCTAGGTACGGATCAAAAGTTAGAGGGAGATGTTTTTTTTATTTGCCGTAATCCTGTAGTGTGGGGTATCATTGAATAGGTCTCTTAAAAAGAATAAGGGTCTAGGAAGATTTTTTTTCTAAAGTCAATATTTTCGGAGTTAACCGCTCAAAAAAACCCTCTAACTTTTGATCCGTGGGTCCAAAAAATATAAAAAAAAATATAAATAGTGGGCTTATATAGGTAACACTTTAAAATAAAACTACTTCGAACATAATCAGCCCAGAACAACTTCAGAAACCTATTCTGAGCAACTTTTGAACAACTTCGAAACTCTACATTGTGCATGGCCCGACATGGTGTTGGCCGGTTTTTGTTTACTGCCGGTAGTCCTAGTCAGACTGTAAGTATTTGCTGCTTCTCAGCAGGAAAAGGCGGCACCTAGATGCTTTAAGGATGAACAACGTACCTTTTTATTTACTATGTCACTTTTTCCCTGGCCGATATCTAGCATTAGGGGCACAAGCACACCACACTATTGTCACCTGCTACAATACAATAAAACTCAACTGTGCAATGTTGTGGCAATGTGCATAGTGTATGTATATATATATGATACCCCAACTAAATGATAAGAACTGATAGTGATAAGCGACTCGCCTCTTCAGCTGAAATATAAGGTACTATTTCATAACTATCCGAAATCCTTACCTTAAAACTTTAAGTAAGTCACAAGTACATAACATAAAGCAATAAAAAAACTTCAAGGAGGACTAAAAAAACAACTATCCACGCTTTTAAAGCACTTAACTGGTTCTGATACTTCTGGTTAGAATATTTTCAGGCAGTGGTATGGTAAACCAGTTATTTCTCTAAAAAATTGCTGTCAATTAACGTTCTAGATTCTAAGTGAACCGACTGCTTATAGAAAATACTAATTACCCGCTATTTTGTAACAAGGTTATTTGCTGGACTACATTAATTTATGCAATTTACTTAAAAGAGTTAAGGAAATATTTGATAATAATTGAACGCACCTCACTAATTTTTTATCTGACAGTTCAGTTCACACTTGACTTGACAGAATCAGCTGTTTTGATTTGAGGTACATTCTTACAAAGTCTACATAACCTATAAAAAAATCTTTACGAGAACAAGAAGTAAGACTTACGATTATTACGCGTTCAAGTGCAGAAGAAAACAAATCAAGAGGTCAAAAAGAAAACGTGTCTACAAATATGTTTTTGAACAAAAATAATACGAATGCTGTGTGGCGATGTATTGCGAAACCTTTATTAGTTAATCATACGAGACAAGGAGTTTTGCAGAAACTTATGAGTACAAGTGTCTGTTCGAAATACACAAACTTAAACACTACTTTATCATGGCCACATCAGTGCCAATGCAATTTTGTATACACCACTATTCGCCATAAATCTAAAAAGGTTTGTAAACAAAACATTTTTTTAAGCAATACATGGAAAATGGAATAGATCGCCAAAGCCCTTGTTGTTCCATTACACAGTTCCAGTTCACACTCTGCATTACAATAACATTTAAATGAAAGTGTAAGATCCTAATTATGAAAAGTTGCCGCCTACTATTACTGTAGCACTTGAACTGTAGTTTTAATTGTAATTTATTACAGCAAAAAGAAGGTGATTCAGATGATGAAGAAGATAACATGAATGACGACCCATCTTTGTCAAGAGATTCAAAAGTAGTAAAATTCAACACCACTTCCTTAAGGACAGATTTAATACTAAAAACGGCATTAGGAGTTGCTAGAAAGTAAGTATGTAGAATGATCATGAACCTAAAAATTATATGGACACCAAAACAAAATACATTCAAATTATGGCATAGTTACAACTCATTTAGAGTAGGCTTGACTACACTTTTATTTGAAGAACAACAGTTTCTCTTGGATAGTAATGTCAAACCTACATAGTAATTTGACACTGTATCTGTATATAAGTGTTATTCTTCAAATAAAAGTTTCGCAAAATGCAGCCTTAGTAGACAGTAGAGGGTTTGCTGGCTTTGTTAGATCATTCTAGATTCTTAATAAAATAAAAGATTTGTTGTAAAATAAATATCTTGGGACATCTTACACAAATCGACTTAGTCCCACGGTAAGCTCAATTAGGACTTGTGATGTGGGTACTAAGCAATGAGTATACTTATATACATAGACAGCCATGACCAAGGAACAAATATTTGTGATAAATAAATACACAAATAATGCCCTCGATGGGATTTGAACCCAGAACCTCCAGCTTCGTAAGCAGGGTCACTACCAAGTAGGCTACAGAGGCTGATACATGATGTAGTATGGTTAATTTTGTAATAATACAGTTAATTTTCTTTATTTTTTCAGTAAAATAGAGCAATTATTCTATGAAACCAAAATTAGAGTTAACGGAAAGAAAATAATAAAGAAGAGCCTTTCTGTAAGTATTTAATCCAATAAACTCTTCACTAGTACACTAATTCATTTAACCACAGCCAAAAAACTAAACTAATTCCTATCTTTCAGGTGAAAATAGGAGATGAAATAGACATTATTAAAGCTGTAAGTCCCAAGAATCCAGATCACTTATATATCTCCCGTATTGAAGTCATGAATCTAGTAGCAAAAGAAGAAAATATTGTAGTCACTGCACGGAGATTCAAAACATTACTTATAGAAAATTATGAAGTTGATCCCTACAAAGGCACTGCAAATGAAGAATAACTGACTAAAACATGTCTATATCTATCAGCTATCTATCTTATCTGTTCTAGATCAATTAATGAATACCTAAAATATTATGTTGGGTATTTTTATTATTAAATATTGTTGTATTAAACTGAATACAGGTTGATTCACAAATGGAATGAACAAAATGTATCACATCTACCATTGTCTGTCTGCAGCCTTGTTATGCTTACCTGTATTCTATAACATAATATTTTGACATCCATCCACACTTTATTTTTACTTATTGTACCTTTTGGACGCCAACAACTGATATATCTGCACTCCAGGTTCAGTTCAACTTCAACGACAAAGAAAGATATACAGGGTGTTACCACCCACTGAAAACCTTGAACGGGGTGATATAGTAGGTTATACTGAACAACTTTTACTACGTGGCCAATCACGACATCTTTAAAAAAAAGGCTTAATCATACATTGTGACCGATCAATAACGACATTTTGTATGAAAGAGCCAACATTTTTTTGGAGATTTCAGGGTACTCTCCTTAGTACCTACCTAACAGTTGTTCAGTATAACCTACAAAATCACCCTGTTCAAAGTTTTCAGTGGGTGGTGTAACACGTTGTATAAGTCACTGCCCAGTACCCACCGAGCCATATAGACCTACACGCAAGTGCATAAAGTTCAAATTCCGTTTTGACACATTGGTGACGTGGCGTCTGAATGAGATCTTTTGTATTTGACGTCGCGTCGAAAAGATTAATGATAATTACTGAAATTAATTAGCTTTTATAGTGTATTTAAATAAACTACTTAGCCAGTAATTAGTTGCTTTTTCTTATTTTAGGGTGAATTGCATTAAAATGGAATACAATGCAGGGTAATTAATCCAAATGGGTCAGTGAGAAGAAATCTAAAACTACAACAGATAGGAAAATACTATTCTTAGGAATCATGGCGTCCTTTTTAGTACCAAGTAAAAATGAACCCGTGGATTAAGTTTTTATTTAAGATTTCGTTTGTTCATTGTTGATAGATTTCACCTAGCTTCATACATTTACATTTCTACCCATCATCCTTTACTTACAAGTGGAAGTATTTCTAATGCAAGAATAGACCGTCCGTTTGCGTAGCTGTAGCAGTAACATGAGCTGCAGCCGCATTATTAACGCGGACTTACTTTATATCCGGCTGATAGTCGCAATTTAAATAAGCGGTTAATTTTTTATGCAAATACAGTAGCATTTTGCGTTTTCTAACAATAGACAAAGAACACGGTCAGAAGTTATTGGAATTACTATACTCGGTAGTCTTTTAAGCTCGATAGTCCCGTAAAAATGGGGAGGGTCCTAAAATGCGACAAAAAGAACTCTAGTCTTTACCAACACTAACCAGAAGCTCAAAACATTAGCAGAACAACGTACGGAATGGCGTTTACACCACCGACAAGAACCAGGCTCTAAGTAATAGAAGAAGAAGTGGTAAATCAATCAGTAGATTTCTAATAAACTATTCTATAAAACTTGTTGGAGATGGAGGTGGCAACTAGAAATATGGAAAAAAAATTACGACGCACAGTAGCTACAATGTTTTTATTACTTACAGCGTAACTAAAGATTGTTCATAATGACAGTCAAACATACATTATTAATAATAACATATCAATACAAAAAAAAATAGATCCCCGAAAACGTTACAAACAAGACTAAATTAAAAGGTATTTCTATGGCAGTTATTTTTATCTGTGATAGGTAAGTATATTACAATCACAATTTAATTGAATTTGTGATGACAACGTAACGATATGCTTATTGCCATTAAAGACTAAACGATTCCTTAGAATAGTTGTAACAAAATATAGTATAATTATATTTACAATGCTATTTAAAATACTCTACGAGCAAGGGAAGACCCAACCATTCACAGATAAAGCCTCTGGAGTAAATTACGTTTAAATTGATTGGTCAACAGCAAATTGGATATCCCATATTTTTGTAATATAATGATAATATCAAAACCTTTGTGAAACAGGCGTCAGTTAAGTACACGTTTTCTATTGTCACCTTTTACTATTTTTTTTTGTTTCCAAAACTGTTTATATACCTACGTAAATTATAAGAATAAAATCATGAATGCGGGCTTGAAGATTACTTTAAAAGAAAATTATGTCGAACATAATCGATACCCGTTTTTGAATAAGTACGCACGCTACACTGAGCATGACCCGACATGCTCTTGGCCGCTTTTTTATATGGAGATTGAATACGTTAAAATTAATTTCACGGATATTGTGCCGACTGAGCCGCGCGTTTTCCAGAACAGGTAAAAACATGGGATGCAACTTATAAGTCTTATAACTAAACATGTTAAGTAGACAAAAATTAGAATTAGAGGTAGGTATTGTCATATCTGCGAGTAACATTATGTAACCTATAGATACATTTCGGAAGGCACAACTGGCACAAGGTTCAATATCGTTAAAAACATAGTTATTTTTTCAGCCCACAATATCTACAACTACATACGTATTTGTTTATCATTGAAAGCCATCTGCTTTATACCACTTACTACCTATGTTAGTAAATAAACTTACTTATCTGGCTTTGCCCTATGCAGTATATTCAGGAACAGAAGGCGTGTAGCAAAATGTAAATTCTAAAATGTGACATATCCAACCTTAATTAATCTCAAATGCGATGTTTATTAATTTGTACCTTAGACATTTCAGAAGCAAAGGAATCACGGCTAAAACTAATAATGTAACATTAATAGGTACGTCATCCTTACTACAATACTCAAAGAAATCGAATGGTTCTGATGTGAGAAATGATGGCGTTTTTTTATATAAAAATAGCAGTCAAGACTAGCTTTCCACGACAAAATATATCTTAGATCTAACACGGGCTTCACAATTTAGTCCCAAGAAATAGTACAAAATAACTTTACGTTTAATGGAAGCAGTACGTCACTCATGGTCCCAGGTCATGTCCTCGTAGTTGGGTTCGATCTCTCGAATCTTCGCTAAAAGCGTTTCAGCTAAATTTGCATCAGGACCTGTATCTGTAAAAAAAAATATATTTTGTATTAGTCCATAATGGTCTTGGACTGTTAATAGATTACAGACGAGGTGAAATCGTAAATGCAGGTGTTTACGGAAAAAGGTGAGAGCCCGATGATCTGGGTTTGAGCTGTCTAAATGTTGATATCGTCGTTGCGCCTGCAAAAACCGATACGTGGTGGATTTTTATTAATTCAATTAATGTGTATAGTTGCTAGGTTACTATTTCAAAATCATAAATCAATCACTTAGCGGATTTTATAGGCGCAAAGACGATATCTTGCCTTGATCATGAAGTGAAATTTTCCGAGGCGAGCAATAAATCCAATTTACGGTCATTCGATATAAGTCTAAAATAGTAATAATAGTCTGCTATAAAATACAGGGTTATACCATAAACAAATCTAAAATAATTCTAATAAATATCATGGGACATTATCATGTCAATCAATGGAAAGGCATCTTACTTTCAAATTCATAATTATAGTGTATAATTTATAGTAGGTACTGCTATTCATAAATAGGTTATCGTGAATTTGTAAAGTTAAATAATAGTACATTACTATAGAGGACGGGAAACGAAGGGTTACAGGCCAAGTAGATATATCTGGCCGAAGGAACTGAGGCCAGATAGGAATACGCGGCCCGTAACCCTGTTTCTCGCCGAGATTTGTATAGTGCTTTTCTCAAACTTGCCATGAAATAAAACTAACTGTTTTCGCCGAACCATACTATTTGATTTGTAAATAAACCGAGGGGCCGCACATAGTGTGCCACTAAGAGGGATAGACATAGTCACAGACTACTAAGAAGATACTACGTATCAACGCATTTGTCTGGCACGTAGATTTTGCATCTACGTGCCACACACACAAAAAATAGTGGCACAGTGATAAGGACGGACGATTATCGTTCCTTTTCACTTCCACTAGTAAAAAGTTTCATAAGACCATCCCTTTCGTTCTTGCTATTATTATTACGTTGTCAAATCCATATTTTCTATATCCATGAAATAAACCAATAGTACAGTATCGTACAACATTTAAAAAAAAACATTCGCGCCTAACTTTTTTTAAATCTGTTTGAAATATCCTTTTACCTGGTGGTATAGACATTAGTTTTTAGGTTATTTTTTTTTTCTGTGGCTGAATGTCAAGACATAGTGACACAATTTGACATTTCAAAACAAAAGACAGTTTGTTTGCAGTCCTAGGTGTGAAATAAATACATGAAATCCGTTTACATATCATCTTAGCATATGCCACCGGATACATAAACCCGGAAATACTATGTAGTATTTCCGGGTTTAATTCAAAGTAGGTAACATCAACATTCCGTAGCAAGTTTGAGAAAAATATGTTTTCTCAAACTTGCTACGGAATGTTGATGTTACTTACTTTAAATTAAACTCGGAAATACTATGTATCCGGTGTCATGTGCTAAGATGATATGCATACCTGGGATAACTCGGGGCATTTATACGAAAGTGATGTAGCAAAATATTTTATCGACTAAAAATATATCGATGTTACTGTGAATGACAACATCAAAATGTTATTCGGCATAAATAAATATTAGGTACTTACTCTTCAATTAAAATAAAAAAGAAATTTGAACGGGTAGTTACGCGTTTATTTTAAAAAAGTTTTCAAAATATAGTTTAGTTTAGTTTAGTTTAGTTTTTTATTATCTCACAATATACAAAGTCACTTAAAACTACACATGGTACAGTCTTAGGATTTTATATTGTGATTGTCAGTTTCTTTACATTGATGCAAAAATTATTTAACTGGCATTGGAATATCATATTAAAATGTCAACAAATTCAAAATATTCATAAAACAAAAATAATTAAGAATGTCACCAAAAAGGATCGTCAATAATACCTACTCAATAAAAAACATATCTAATAATAAAATGTCAACAAATTCAAAATATTCATAAAACAAAAATAATTAAGAATGTCACCAAAAAGGATCGTCAATAATACCTACTCAATAAAAAACATATCTAATAATAAAATGTTAACAAAGTGCAATTAAATAATATTCAATTAGTAATGTCATAGAACTCATTAACAGAATACAATGGATTATCCAATAAAAAGTTTCTCAGTCGACTCTTAAATTTAATATCACATGATTCGTCTTTAATGTCTGGGGGTAGTCGCTCATAAAATGTCGGACCGATGACGCGTGGATTCTTTTCTGCAAGCGCCATGCGACGTGGAACAATTCTGAGGCGTCCTGTTGAGCGTATAACTTTTCCAGCGACGTTTACTTTCGTAAACGATGACAATCCATTTCTAACAAACATTAAAATCTCAAACAAGTATAGTGAATAATGCGTCATGATCCGGTACTTAACAAAAATATCCCTACATGGGTGACGAGTTTTCACACCGGCCATAGCTCGCAAGGCATACTTTTGTTGTACCAAGACTCGAGTCGCATCGCATCTGTCGAGTCTCCCCACATCAGGACACCGTACGACATTTGCGAATGAAACATTGCGAAATAAACGGATTTTAGTGCAACTGGAGAAATAAGGGGTCTTAATTTTCGCAGTACATAGACGGCGCTACTCAGCTTACCACATAATTTGTCAACATGGCACTTCCAGTTCAGGTTAGCGTCTAACATGAAGCCAAGAAACCTACACTCTGTACAAAGCGGCATGGCCACGTCAGCGATGCAAGATGGAAGATGGAAGTGAGACTCGGCGTCCTGAAAAAACCATTATGTTCGACTTACTAACATTTAAGACTAGCCCATTAGTTTCAAACCACTTCTGCAAGTCTCCGCATGTGATATGGATTTTCTCACTAAGTTGTTCGTAGGTTTGCGCGCTAACTATGACGGTAGTATCATCCGCGAACAGCACTGGCAATCCAGATGTAATAGCGGATGGCAGGTCATTAACAAACGTTAAAAACAGGGTATTTCCCAGTGCCGAACCTTGAGGGATACCTAAGTTGATTCAATTAATATTAAAATATCAATATTTAAATTGTCATTTTGATTAAAACGACAACTGGATACACGAGGCCCGATATCAGATATGACATCGAACCTCTGTACTGTAATCGAGAATGTTCAATAAGCACATCTTTTATTATAATTATATCGACATCTTTTTAATCGATACCAAATCCCTATAACTTGCCCCCAGTTATCCCAGGTATGATGATATGTAAAGAGATTTCATGTATTTATTTCACACCTAGGACTGCAAACAAACTGTCTTTTGTTTTGAAACGTCAAATTGTGAACTAGGTCTTGACATTCAGCCACAGAAAAAAAAAAACCTTAGAACTAATGTCTATACCACCAGTTAAAAAGATACCTCAAACAGATTTTAAAAAAGTTAGGCGCGAATGTTTTTTTAATGTTTTACGATACTGTACTATTGGTTTATTTACAAATTAAATAGTATGGTTCGGCGAAATCAGTTCCTTTTATTTCATGGCAAGTTTGAGAAAAGCACTATACAAATCTCGGCGAGAAACAGGGTTACAGGCCGCGTATCCCTATCTGGCCTCAGTTCCTTCGGCCAGATATATCTACTTGGCCTGTAATCCTTCGTTTCCCGTCCTCAATAGTAATATACTATTATGTTGTTTGGTTTTTTTACTCAAATCCACTTTGCCTCAAATAGATCGAAAACTAGATTTACGAATTTGGTGTTGTGGACTAAGTATGTGCTGATGAAGATGATTAAAACTGGGTGGCGATCGAGGTGGTGATCTTAATACATCAGTAATAGCTTCGGAGCTTTACGTAATAAGAATACGGGGCATTCTGGCTTATAATATATGATAGTGTATCATACCGTCATAGTAGACCAGGTCGCACTTGCCACGCAGTTCATGGCTGTTACGGATGATGGATGGCAGCGTGGCACAGAATGCGGCCGCGATTTCCTCCTCGTCCGCCGTTTCCATGGCTGTGCACACAAAACAACGAAATGTTACTAAAGTTCAAGTCAAGTTTCATGTTTTACGTGTTCAACCTTATTATTAACCCCTTTGACCGCCACGTCGGCCATAGCCTTTAGCCGTCAACGGAAAATCGTGACTACGACGCCAATGACGGCATTAGCCGTCATTGGCGGCACAGCTACGCCAATACAGTAGGAACTTACGCGGGACGCCGTAAAGTTCAATTTCGCTTAAATTATCGCGTTCGTGTGGCGTCTGGAGCTCAGCATATTCCTTCGACGTTTGGCGGCACAGAGAATGTGTTTGGCGGTCAACAGGTTAAATAACCTAAGGGGGGTTAGAGATATTCAAAGGGTAGTTTGGGCCATAAACACACATCGGACAGTGGCGATAAAATGTATCAAACAAACGCGTTGGCACCTACGCCTACGACTCGCTCAGTCTAAGGCTCTGGTCCTTTCGAGTCACTGTCAGCGGCGTCCAAATGGTATGTTAGGGAATGGTCGTTTTCGCCCGCCGCGTTTCGCACGCCACGTGTCGAAACGACCACGGCCTAAGCTCGTGAAGACGCACCTTACCAGAAGAGCATTCGCTGTTCTAGCGCCCGTTCTATGAAAATTATGAAATCAACCAATCGCGTTTTGTGTACCGATCGAATTTCGTAGAGTGGGAGGTTAGAACAGCGAATGCTCTTTTAGTTGAACGCACCTTTACGCGCCATGCTTGTGTGAAATTAAAGAATTCGACAGATTCTATCGAAATCGGCCATTCAGTATGAAATGCGTAAGAATGTGCACGCGTGCGAGTATTTGGACGCCGTGTGACAGTGTGAGGATCTTAACGACCATTTTCTATATATCTGATATATGTGTTCTATTATTATACTGTGCCTAGGTATTCAGCAGGTGTAGTCTCCAGAGATTGAAATGGAGCATCTAGTATCGTCCCAGAATGAAGCTAGTTTGCCACCTCATTAGCCTGGTTTGTTGGACACTAACAACTAAATGATTGGTGATGAAAAACGGACCTACCCTAGGAATTCAGCAGCTGCAGTGGCAGGGCGAATATTCGGCGTTTTTATTTCCTCATTGTCGTCTTGGCAAGTATTGTTACAGATAACTCTAAGAGTGTTATTTTAATGTAAACGTAATTCAGTAGCAATACCTAGCCTATCCGAATCAATGTTGTTGGTAGTCGTCCTTCCATTTTGATAATTATCGCGGGACGACAATTACGAATCTCGGATACAACCGGATCGGTGAATCACCCGATAACTAGTGGCTGAAGGGTTTACTAAAAGTGCAGCCAGTCTACGGCGCATCTCCACCTGCGTTGACTTCATAGCGACCGAGCACTGTAGCACGATCTAAGTACTCTGTACGTTGGATAAGATAAAATAGTACATTGTGTATTTAGGGCGGTAAGTAAGAATTTGCGAACGAGTGTGAAAGTAAAGCCCAAGCCGAAGGCGCGGGCTTTACTTCACACGAGTTCATAATTCTTGTACCGCCCGTGGTACACACAATGTTTTTCATCACACCTGTGATGCAAAAAAGTAAATAAAACAATATATTTTCACAAAACTACTCTAAAATGGTCTAAATCAGGGATGACTTAATTTCATCATTTTCATAAAAGAAATCTCGGCGTGCGCCGGACCGCGCTAGTGCGACGTAATGTTGTATGAAAATCCATAACGGCCTACTAGGACGTAATGACGCCCCTACGGCGCGCATCACCGCAGCGTATTGGCGCACTTACCGAACAAGTGTGATGAAATAGTACATTACTATAGAGGACGGGAAACGAAGGGTTACAGGCCAAGTAGATATATGGGATCGAACCCACGTACTCAGCCCCCGAAAACCCGAGAAATTTGACCGGTGGTTGCTAAGACCGAGTGGCCGAGGGGTACAGGCATCAGCCGCGAAAGCTGAGTACGTGGGTTCGATCCCCACCTCGGACATAGGTGATCTTGGTCGTTTTTCTTTGGTATATGACATCTAATATTTATAATTTACATGAAATCTCTTTACATATCATCTTAGCATATGCCACCGGATACATGGTATTTCCAGGTTTAATTTAAAGTAAGTAACATCAACATTCCGTAGCAAGTTTGAGAAAATAAAATTGTTGTTCTCACGTGTATAGACAGTCCGCTTCTGCAGCACCATCCACAGGGTGTTAATGGGCGTCGCGCACACCACATGCACCGGCCGCGGGTCGGCGGGGTGCCGCCGGATCTTGTACACCGTGTTCCGGTACACGCGGTTACAGACGCCGGCCACGTCAAATAAAATTGTTGTTCTCACGTGTATAGACAGTCCGCTTCTGCAGCACCATCCACAGGGTGTTAATGGGCGTCGCGCACACCACATGCACCGGCCGCGGGTCGGCGGGGTGTCGCCGGATCTTGTACACCGTGTTCCGGTACACGCGGTTACAGACGCCGGCCACGTCAAATAAAATTGTTGTTCTCACGTGTATAGACAGTCCGCTTCTGCAGCACCATCCACAGGGTGTTAATGGGCGTCGCGCACACCACATGCACCGGCCGCGGGTCGGCGGGGTGCCGCCGGATCTTGTACACCGTGTTCCGGTACACGCGGTTACAGACGCCGGCCACGTCAAATAAAATTGTTGTTCTCACGTGTATAAACAGTTCGCTTCTGCAGCACCATCCACAGGGTGTTAATGGGCGTCGCGCACACAACGTGCACCGGCCGCGGGTCGGCGGGGTGCCGCCGGATCTTGTACACCGTGTTCCGGTACACGCGGTTGCAGACTCCGGCCACGTCAAATAAAATTGTTGTTCTCACGTGTATAGACAGTTCGCTTCTGCAGCACCATCCACAGGGTGTTAATGGGCGTCGCGCACACAACATGCACCGGCCGCGGGTCGGCGGGGTGCCGCCGGATCTTGTACACCGTGTTCCGGTACACGCGGTTAGACGCCAGCCACGTCAAATAAAATTGTTGTTCTCACGTGTATAGACAGTTCGCTTCTGCAGCACCATCCACAGTGTGTTAATGGGCGTCGCGCACACAACGTGCACCGGCCGCGGGTCGGCGGGGTGCCGCCGGATCTTGTACACCGTGTTCCGGTACGCGCGGTTGCAGACGCCGGCCACGTCAAATAAAATTGTTGTTCTCACGTGTATAGACAGTTCGCTTCTGCAGCACCATCCACAGGGTGTTAATGGGCGTCGCGCACACAACGTGCACCGGCCGCGGGTCGGCGGGGTGCCGCCGGATCTTGTACACCGTGTTCCGGTACGCGCGGTTGCAGACGCCGGCCACGTCAAATAAAATTGTTGTTCTCACGTGTATAGACAGTTCGCTTCTGCAGCACCATCCACAGCGTGTTAATGGGCGTCGCGCACACAACGTGCACCGGCCGCGGGTCGGCGGGGTGCCGCCGGATCTTGTACACCGTGTTCCGGTACACGCGGTTACAGACGCCGGCCACGTCGCGACGGATCTCGGGGAGGCTCTGTGAATGTACGCTGTCTCACGGGGGTGTCACAGATAACCAGAGCCCGGAAAATCCATTGCGAAACAAAAGACTGTCGCAATCAAACTAGGGTGAGAAACATTTTTTATCGGCACAGCGCGGCGTGCGCCGGACCGCGCTAGTGCGACGTAATGTTGTATGAAAATCCATAACGGCCTACTAGGACGTAATGACGCCCCTACGGCGCGCATCACCGCAGCGTATTGGCGCACTTACCGAACAGGTGTGATGAAAATAAAATTGTTGTTCTCACGTGTATAGACAGTTCGCTTCTGCAGCACCATCCACAGGGTGTTAATGGGCGTCGCGCACACAACGTGCACCGGCCGCGGGTCGGCGGGGTGCCGCCGGATCTTGTACACCGTGTTCCGGTACACGCGGTTGCAGACGCCGGCCACGTCAAATAAAATTGTTGTTCTCACGTGTATAGACAGTTCGCTTCTGCAGCACCATCCACAGGGTGTTAATGGGCGTCGCGCACACAACGTGCACCGGCCGCGGGTCGGCGGGGTGCCGCCGGATCTTGTACACCGTGTTCCGGTACACGCGGTTGCAGACGCCGGCCACGTCAAATAAAATTGTTGTTCTCACGTGTATAGACAGTTCGCTTCTGCAGCACCATCCACAGGGTGTTAATGGGCGTCGCGCACACCACATGCACCGGCCGCGGGTCGGCGGGGTGCCGCCGGATCTTGTACACCGTGTTCCGGTACAACGGTTGCAGACGCCGGCCACGTCAAATAAAATTGTTGTTCTCACGTGTATAGACAGTTCGCTTCTGCAACACCATCCACAGGGTGTTAATGGGCGTCGCGCACACAACGTGCACCGGCCGCGGGTCGGCGGGGTGCCGCCGGATCTTGTACACCGTGTTCCGGTACACGCGGTTGCAGACGCCAGCCACGTCAAATAAAATTGTTGTTCTCACGTGTATAGACAGTTCGCTTCTGCAGCACCATCCACAAGGTGTTAAGGTGGAATGTCACGGTCAGCTAGGCACTACAACGCCAATAGATGGCGTTATAGTGCATAGGTGGCGCGAATTCTACGTATTTTTATATTTTATGTATGATAATAGAAATATTTTTAATAAGTAATATGTTTGCCGAAAATAAACTGCTGTTTCTAATGTGGCCAACTAAATTTCAGGTGAGGTATAATTTACAAAATAAGTTTATTTGAATAAATACGAAACGCTGCCGCGGCTGCGCAGTATGCACACACACATTCAAACCCTTATTCGTTTACGAAACCGATTGCTTATTTCGGAACTTGTATTGAACTTGGATTAGGCTAGTTGGATGACCGTCTGACGCACATTCATTAGGACCAAGGTTCAAATCTCGTACTTTCAATATATCTTTTACTTTACATTACATGACTTTTTATTTTTTTTAATGATACTTTACCTATAATTACATTTTTTTCAGTAATAAATAAATAATCTGTGGCCTATCCCACAAAACTTTACAAGCGTATAATTCTACAAAATTGTATAAATTCCAAAACAAATAATTGTCAATTTTGTACATTTGTATGCTTGTAAAGTTTTGTGGTATTGGTCCCTGAACTACCAACCTAGGTTTAATTTTGGTGACCTTATATATTTACTCACCAAAAACGTTTTCAGGTGATGTTATGGCATCCAGTTCCGGTATTTTTTGCATGGTCAATCTGAAATAGCCTATACTACTAAAAAACGGGCCTGGATGAGTGGATGTCCTAACCTAATAGGTGTCCAATCAGATTGGGACGGAATCTATTCGATGACTTCAGTCAGATAAGTTTTAGATATTTCTAATCACTTTAATTATTAGATTCCTTCCCATTCTAATCACGTGCGGAATACATAGATAAAGAAAACATCAATTTATAAATTCAGTGTTTTATTTACACATTTTACGTTTTTCTGGTTTTATACATGGATATAGGAAGATTGCATGACGTTGTGTGTGTTGCTTGGAAGTGAGCCGGACGCATCTACCTACACATATTGTGACACCTGCAGTTGGCCCTGGATCTGAAATCAGAATACTCATCGTCAAAATGGTGTATGATGAATTGATGATTACTGGAATAAAAAATACATTTCAGCTTTGTTTAGTTAGGTGGTGGTGAACTTGACTGCGAAGTTAGGGAGGGAACCTGGGTTCAAAACAGGTTCAGTGAGTATCTACAAAATGGTTATATTTTTGAAAGTTCAAGGCCTGGAACTCATCATCCCTCGGGAAACTAACGTTTCCGGTATTTATGTAAAAAAAATATATTATTCTAATAATATAATGTATATTACTATTTATCTACATGTCAAGTTTCCTTATTCCAATCCGATGAGCAGTTGTTGCGAAAACAATAAACATCGAAACATTTTTGTTATAATAATAGTGGAAATATATAATAAAAAAAACTGTTTGAATACTGGGAGGAAAGATATCCAGCAAGTCAGCCTCTACAGAACTTACCTTTTGATTTCTCCGTCATATAGTATCATTTCTCCAAGGGTTCGCTTACAAGTTTTTTTCAGGCCCGAGTACTTATCGGTGGTTTTTACAGCCTTTCCGGGACGTTTGTGGCTACATAATATACAAACGTATAATAAATCCTCATGTAAATCACTGCACACTATGAGATATTTCAAACAATCGTAAGCAATTTAGCGTAAATTCGGATTTGTAGGTATAAACAAATGGTAAAACGATAAAGTACTGCCGGTGATTTAGAATCAGTGACGTTTGAATTTAGTGTTGCCTTGCCAAATAGGTTTTACATTCAGTTCCACGAGACTATCATTTAGTACGCACATCTATTATAAAAACATTAAATGTACGAAGTCCATCCTGTAGTATAGGTATAAATGTAACTAGTATGTATAGGTATATTTTCTATAATAAAAGGTCTTTCGTTCGGCTTTTGCGTGGGGATATGGCCTATATGGCAACATTAGCAACGCTTGCGTTTGATATTGTTGAAAAATAAATAGCATGCGAAATGCGTTAGGGCAGAGCGGCAACGTAGCATTTTCAGCCAACTGGCAACGTCGCTTTCCAACGCACACACCGAACGTACGATTGGTGTATGACACTGTCGTCGTTCACCCACATATTGACAAATCTTTACTAAAATAAAGTACTAATTTAAGCTATTATTCGACTCTTTATATTACAGAAACATAATTTGCCGCAGACAAATATAAAAATGATTGTCGATTTAAGTGATTTCATTGTAAAACTATGCTCCGTTTACCCATATTTTAATAAATACATTAGTATGAAAAACGAACCACCTTAATGGGCGTCGCGCACACAACGTGCACCGGCCGCGGGTCGGCGGGGTGCCGCCGGATCTTGTACACCGTGTTCCGGTACACGCGGTTACAAACGCCGGCCACGTCAAATAAAATTGTTGTTCTCACGTGTATAGACAGTTCGCTTCTGCAGCACCATCCACAGGGTGTTAATGGGCGTCGCGCACACCACATGCACCGGCCGCGGGTCGGCGGGGTGCCGCCGGATCTTGTACACCGTGTTCCGGTACACGCGGTTACAGACGCCGGCCACGTCAAATAAAATTGTTGTTCTCACGTGTATAGACAGTTCGCTTCTGCAGCACCATCCACAGGGTGTTAATGGGCGTCGCGCACACCACATGCACCGGCCGCGGGTCGGCGGGGTGCCGCCGGATCTTGTACACCGTGTTCCGGTACAACGGTTGCAGACGCCGGCCACGTCAAATAAAATTGTTGTTCTCACGTGTATAGACAGTTCGCTTCTGCAGCACCATCCACAGGGTGTTAATGGGCGTCGCGCACACAACATGCACCGGCCGCGGGTCGGCGGGGTGCCGCCGGATCTTGTACACCGTGTTCCGGTACACGCGGTTGCAGACGCCGGCCACGTCGCGACGGATCTCGGGGAGGCTCTGTGAATGTACGCTGTCTCACGGGGGTGTCACAGATAACCAGAGCCCGGAAAATCCATAGCGAAACAAAAGACTGTCGCAATCAAACTAGGGTGAGAAACATTTTTTATCGGCGCAGCGCGGCGTGCGCCGGACCGCGCTAGTACGACGTAATGTTGTATGAAAATCCTTAACGGCATACTAGGACGTAATGACGCACCTACGTCGCGCATCACCGCAGCGTATTGGCGCACTTACCGAACAGGTGTGATGAAAATAAAATTGTTGTTCTCACGTGTATAGACAGTTCGCTTCTGCAGCACCATCCACAGGGTGTTAATGGGCGTCGCGCACACAACGTGCACCGGCCGCGGGTCGGCGGGGTGCCGCCGGATCTTGTACACCGTGTTCCGGTACACGCGGTTGCAGACGCCGGCCACGTCGCGACGGATCTCGGGGAGGCTCTGTGAATGTACGCTCTCTTCTCATGGGGGTGTCACAGATAAGATAATAGTACATTACTACCGAGGCCGCGAAGTGACTGGTTGCCGGCCGAATATATGTAGACGGCCGAGCGAAGCGAGGCCGGATAGTATTCGGACGGCAACCCGTCACTTCATGGCCGAGGTATGTATAATGCTTTTCTCAAACATGCAATGAAATGAAACAAAAAAAAAATCTTCATTCTAAGAAATTATAAGTCAACTACATACGAGTAATTAAGTCTTTGAAACACAACAAAAGTCAAATACTTTTTTTTATATTTTTAGTCCTTGTGGACAGGCAAACGCACTAAGCTATACTGCCTTAAAAATCAAATACGACACCGACGCCTCATTTTTTTTTAAGTTTGACATGTCTGAAAGGTGCACATTTTTACTTTTAAAAAGCGGTATTAGACGATGCGGTCTGTTGGGTCCAATTAATCGCATGCGATGATCGGGGCCGACGGATCGCACCGTATAATACTGCTTTTTAAACATTATTTTGAGTAGTTATTGTACATATTTTAAATTATATAATTTAAATACCTAATTAATTAGCCTTTCAACAATTTATGCAACATCATTTTTTTTAATACTAATATTACTTACAGATAATTATTGGCTAAAAGCCAAGGTGCCAGGTCACAACCCTATGTCAAATGAAAATTAAAAAACCGGCCAAGTGCGAGTCGGACTCGCGCGCAAAGGGTTCCGTGCCATTATCAATTTATTATTTAAAAAATACAGTTAAATCAACCTACCTCAAAAACTATAGGAGATAATTTTATCAAACCAAAAATCGTTGATAGAGTTTATTAATGTGCATAACATATATTTTTTTCAGTATTTAATATTGCGTAGTTTAAAAAATAGAGGGGGGGGGGACACATTTTTCAGACTTTGAGACCTGATATCTCGAAAACGATTTGCTTAAATAAAAATGTGATGTACAAACCTTCATATCATTTTCAAAGACCTTTCTATTAATACCCCACACGCTTATGTACAACTAAAAAAAAAATTCTATCCCTCAGTTACATGTATGGAGGGCCCCCACCCCAATGGTTTTTTTTTACAATTTAGTATCACATTCCTGTAGCGGTTCATACAACACATATCCTTACCAAATTTCGTTACTGTAGCATTTATAGTTTCCGAGTAAATTGGCTGTGACAGACGGACAGACGGACAGACGGACAGACGGACATGACGAATCTATAAGGGTTCCGTTTTTGCCATTTTGGCTACGGAACCCTAAAAAGAGGCACTTGCCGGCCTTAGGCCGGCAACGGGGTACTTCCCGGTCGCTTTTTAGGCACGTAACTACAACATTTCATTGCATGTTTGAGAAAAGCATATTTATTCTAAAATTTATGCAGGGAGTGTAAGTGTACACTATAGGACAGTAAGTGCCATTGGTCAGTAGAATCTAAAATAAAAACAAAATAAACCTAAAGACTTGCATTATTCCTTAATCCCACACTTTTAGAAAACAATCTCGGTTTTATTACCAACTTTAAACTTTGAAGAGTTTTATACTCTTTATTTACGTCGACGTCAAAGATATCATTACGGTTCAGGTGCCAAAAATATATTTACACAACCTTAATATCAAGGCAATAAAGTCGTGTACATAAATATATGTTTGGCATCTAAACCGTAACGATATCTTTGACGTCGACTGTACTACTCAATACATACAGGGTGTTTTTTTTTCGACCGTTCAAATTCTACGTAGTGAATGTGTAGGTCATACTCACCAACTTTTACTATGGGGACAAAGTCGAAATCGCGAAAAAAAAATCAGCTGTTTCATACAAATTGGCGGCATTACGCCGGCCGAAATGTATGAAACAGCTGATTTTTTTTCGCGATTTCGACTTTGTCCCCATAGTAAAAGTTGGTCAGTATGACCTACACATTCACTACGTAGAATTTGAACGGTCGAAAAAAAAACACCCTGTATTTTTGGCATCTAAACCGTAACGATATCTTTGACGTCGACTGTACTACTCAATACATATTAATGTTATGTAAATTACAACATCGTATTTTTAAAATACTTCACTAACTTCGAATTCATATAAGTACCATAGAACGGTAAAGAACGGCTCTTTTGTATGGAGAATATAATGGTATCCTGTCCTTAGAGGCTACGTCCAGCAGTGTATAGAGATAGGCTGATGTTACTTACAGCGCACTGCTCTAGCCTCGGCCGCTGCGGGTCGCCAGAGTTGAAGGCCTCAAGGCTCCTCGGGCAGTACAGAGAGCGCGGAAACACGACGAGCAGACGCCGTAGTGGGAACACCACGCGTCGGTCACTTGCAGCCTCCTTTATGGCTTCCACCAAGCCTTCGTAGCTGAATTAATGGAAATGCTATAAATATTTTTTCCAGATTTTCAGGTGAATGGCAAACATAAGCATTATCTTGCGGGATAGGGTGTTGCATTTTATCTTTTTTAGAATATTCGCTCATGGCGGAGTGACGCGCTCGTAGCGAACTCGCTGCGCGCTTGTCTCGCTCGCGAATCGCAAGTGTGAGAACACCTTAAGAAAAATATTCTGAGTAAGAAAAAAGTTGATGATTTTTAGGCTCAACAACTTTAGCCAGACATCCTACATCATTTCTATTGTGTATAGTCTGCGACATC